>JAECUM010051370.1:0-11426 GCA_016617855.1 Megalonaias nervosa | reverse complement strand
ATATTGACAAGCAAAATATCTCGGCTCAATAGAAATCGCAGCCCCCCCCCCCCAGTAAAATAAAATGGTCAGTACCTTATAGTAGATGAATTTGCTATATGTATTTTAATTGTTATATAATTCGTAATCCAGAATCTGTAACTAATGTGGGATCATGAAATTGACACTATATAGCTGATATCCTATGAATTTGTTGATAAAAATAGTAAGTGTTGAGACTGAAGCCAACAATATACTTGCTACACTGTTTCAATGATGGGTAGGGAAACTTGCAGCGGAATGTCAAAACCTAGGCAAGATATGTATGAGAGAGAGAGAGAGAGAGAGAGCATTCGGTCATACCACCACACGTGTGTACTGCGTGATCTCAGCTGAGTGTCAATAATACAAATCTATTGATCTTTATGACGGCTCAGCTGATTAATTATAGATATATGTCAATGATGTCGTCAGCAAATTTTTGAAGACAAATACAACTAATGATAAGCAACAAATCTATTCAAATGTACTTTGCTGAGACTATGGGTATTCTTAAACATATTTTTGACGTCGCGTTCTGACCAATAAATAAACATGATTTAAAGAACATAAAGTTTGTTAAACATCGCGGAATAAAACTGACCTATTTATTAAGGTTTTAATTTTATGAGACAATTTTGGCAATGTATTTTGTATTGTACAATAAAATGGAATATGGCAATCTATTTTGTACTGTACAATAAACTGGAAAGTGGCAATGTATTTTGTACTGTACAATAAACTGGAATATGGCAATGTATTTTGCACTGGACAATAAACTGGAATGTGGCAATAAAAATCATATTTTACTTCTGGTCACATTTGTGTGCGAGTTAAACAACGTGCTTAGATAATTATTTCGCTGCTAAAATACAAGAGTTGTGTCTTTTTTGTTTTTTTTCTGAAAAGAATCAATTTCAATTTCAAAACAATATAATGGCAACTGCTACAATTTAGTAACATTGTACAGATGTATTTCGTAAGTTGTATTCTTTGTCGTTGAAATAATATAATTTGATCTGCTAGAAGTCAGATCATTAAAATTCGTGTATTTAATTCCTGAAAGGTTCAAAGGTATCCCCATTTGCTAATTGATGTAAAATTATGGTAGCAATTAAGCGAGGTCTCATTTGGAGACAGTGACATACATAATTCATTATAATTAAAATTTAATTTGCTGAATATTGAATACTATTATTGACGCGAGTTATGTTTTATTTTCCTTTACACGGCATTTGAACAAAAATGTAGTACATTTACTAAAACTGCTTCTTTAATGCTTGAACTATTTCAGTTCTACAAATAGTTGCTTCCCTTATCTTTGCACCCCTGTATACCTGTTTGAGGAAAACGAAGACGTTTGAGTGCCAGGCTTTCATATTTTTATAATGATATTCGAAAAGAAAAATGTTGTTGTTGTGGGCTTAGCTGTAGTCATGTGACTCGGAATGCAGATGGCGAGTTCCAGGTCAGATTTCAGCAACCTATAGTTGCATCTCGTCTCTCAGTGGATAAAAGATATAACGAATGCTACACTCGCAATATCTGAGAAAATAAATCATATTCTTATCGATTTCATGCAGGTATATCTCGAGGAAAGGTCCTTAAAGTTTGCTAGGCCGGTTAGTAAGCGGCTACACTATGCCGACACCAAATGGTGTCGGCGAATTCCAACTTTTCGATAGGCAATGGACTCTGACCCTACACCCCAACATGAATGTCCAAATATCAAAAATAGGGCGACATGGGTCAGAGGAAACTCGGACTAGCTTAGCTCATGATAGGGTATACATGTCGGCACGTATAAACTGGTGGAGGAAGAATCCGAAAAGAACCACCAACCCACGGGAAGATACTGGCAATCTTTCTCATATACCACATAGGTAGAATTTTGTAACAGAATATTGTGGTAAATAATACTTCAATTTTTAATTTGTGTGTCTGAGACACCATTAGTTTTCTTGATTATCAGGTATAATCCATATAAATAAGCTTCCAGACTGATTGCCCTTTTTAAATACAGATGCCCGTGCACCTGAAAATCCAGCAGATATGATTTCGTTTCGAGTTTTCAGGATCTAATATATAATTACGTAGAAACTCGGTTCGCACGACCTAAAGTTCACAAAGGTTAATCACACCGACATACTGCTATCGCGTAACGTGACAGGTTTTATCAAAAGTAGGTCACTTTCTGTTTACGATGCGGTACTTTTTTTGCTACTTCCTTTCCTTCTTTTATATCTTTACAGACACATAACAGAAACACATCAATTTTTAAAGAGAAACGTACATAATAATAATAATAATAATAATAATAATAATAATAACAACAACAACAACATCAGTAATTATGGAATTCTATTTGCTGATTGATATACTTTTCTCTTTATTATTATTATTGTTATTATTATTATTGGTCTTATTGTTATCTCAGCTCTGTTGTGATAGTTGATGAAGTTTGTGTTACTTTGTTCGTCATAATGCGCTAAAATTTAGATTGATATGTGTTTACTGTAGTTGTTACAAAGCAGCAAAAACGACCCGGCTAAAGATCTCACGGAAACAAGAATGGCATCGATATCTTCTTCCATTATAATAATTTTACAAGCAAAATTATAACTATCAGGTTGACTCTGATGCAGAGTTCATGACTGCATTTTGTTCTTGTAATTGGCATTACATTCCAACTTATGTCAATCGAGATGTTGTAAGATAGCATTACATTCTAACTTATGTCAATCGAGATGTTGTAAGATAGCACAAAGATCTCATAAAATACAACACGTATCTTGATCAAACGAGATCACGCGAATCTCCATGTATTCGTTTGATGCTTGTTATCTGTACGAAATAAACATCTCCCTAAAATGGTACCAATGAGTCAATATAGCAAACGGCGATTTATTACGAACAAACAATGCGTCACGTAATAATAATAATAATACACTGACACGCAAGTGACAGTCGTTCCCAAGGTTTGCAAACGCTAAATTATATTTGAAAAACATCCGTGGCTGACATGATATTTAAAGGGACTCCTTTCACTCTAATTCCTGCATATTTAGAAGAGTCAAATTGATATTACTTAAATCAAAACCTCTATCGTTCTATATAATGCATCATTAAAGCAGAAATAAAATTTAGGTTCATTAAAGGTCAATAATCGGTTATAGTTCTTGTTTGATAACGAATATACTGCACTAGTGAATGGATATGCGTCATTAACCTGCGTCTCTTACTTCTTTGCAGTAAACGTATGTTCGCTATAAACGTATCCTTTAGGGTGTACATTTTAATCTTGTGTTAGCTAGGCAATCTGCTATATTGCCAGGCTCCAGTTGTCTTGAAGGGAGATATCTGATTGCTTCAGGTCGCTCTTATTTACCGCTGTCTGCATCAGTGCTCTCACACAGCTGTCTTCTCGCAGTGGATTGGCAGCTGTACACAGCAGTAGCAGCAAGATGAAGCTCTTTATGTTATTCGCTTTGGTTTGGCTGTCGCACGTGGAGGGGGCTTCCATTTGGGGTTCCATTGGCAACCTCTTTGGTTTTGGTGACAACGGTTTTGACAATCCTGTTCAGGCAGTAGAAGGTAAGTTGTGTCTAGTTTGCAATGACATGTTCCTTTCTACGATTATTTTTAGTGTTTGCATATTTACCAATAAGAAAACTGAATAATGGATCTACACGTATTTGCACTATATATATTCAAAAATACCCGATTTACAGGTCTCAGGGATTTATATGTCCTTTATCAATCGAACTAATATAAATATGGGTCAAAGGACAGGCGTATCCATATAAAATTTCATGCAGTTTATATTTATACTGAGTTTGAAAGAGCAAAGGTAACTGTACCCTCTTTATTTTCTTCCGTGTTAAATTAAATAATTAATTTTTCATGCCACAAATATTTAATCACTTTTAAAGGCATTTTGGCAACTCGACAAAATACAGAAACTTTGAAAATTTCACTCGCAATTTGTTTCTTTATTTATCAAATTCAGATCAAAGTGTTGATGTAGTTTATCTTTCTATTGCTCGGTTCCATTTTCATACATTTTGGCCTGTTCAGGATAGTGTGTCGTGTCCAGAGATGCACGTGACATGCGAGTAAATGTTTTCATGTTTATAAAACTCGTGGGGTGGGAGGCAAAGGGTAAGGGTTGTTGGTGGTTGTAAATCGTGAATTTGTTTCTTTTTAGTTTCTAATGATCGTAATTAATCGAAGGTAAAGTCGTGTGTGTATATATGTGTGTGGTTATTGTAGTAGTTAAGGTTTGGATTGTTATTTGTTCAAAACAACTATTTTATCGAAACTGGCTTACATTTAATAAATGAACAGATGCTATTCATTTTCATGAAGTGTATGTTACAAATACAATTAGAGCAAGTGCCTTCTGGATACGGATAGCAAAAAATGCCTCTTGTGTTTTTTTTATATACGTTTACAGATGTTTCGCAAGAGTGCGTCCATTATGCCAACAGTGGAAGCTGCGAGTTCTACGAGTGCCTGGAAAGACGTTTTCCATGCGGAGAAAATAGCTACAATGTTAAGTTCGGAAAGCACTTCTGCAGCAAAATAACAAGAAACATCCATTTGTTCACTCCAGCTGTAAGTTCTGCTAAATATGTATCAGTTCTTATAAAATCATTGCAGATTTTGTTTCCTTTGATGAATATATACTTGAGCAGGCTAACCAAACACACAAAAAAGAATGTAATCATAGTCCTTCTAAATTGTATCACTCAAAGAGAACCAGCTATGTAATTGATTAAGTCGCTGAAAGATAAATTTCCTTAATTCTTGCTGTGATTATTGCAGACACATAACCCCAATGTGAGAATTGCTGTTTTGAGTATCAGTCAGTTTTAAAAAAAAATATGGTTTGTAGCTTACACTTGAGTTTTGTAATGTCAAGGTCTATAGGAAAAACTGGTACGCCATGAGAATCTCTAAATGGTACATGTTTTATGTCATACCAAGAGCAAATATTTCTCTGGGAAGGGCTGGTATTAATTTAAAGGAACAGTATAATATAAACAGCTAAACTGAATTGATTTTTGTATGAGCCCCCATATGATAAATTTATTTTGCTTTTAGAGTGTTATATGATATATTCGGATCATGCAAATTTCTAATGGCACCTTAATTTTTAAAATAGCTCATTTTCTCCATTTTGCATTACTTTCAAGTGTACATTAACTTTCTGAACTAGGGAGATTCCTGTAAGAGTAAATAGTGTATCCTCTAATAAGCACTAATTACAATGTAGTAAAACATTGGAATGCTTGGCCGGATTACATTAAAAATGTAACTCCTCTGCAACATTAAAAGTATTATCAATTGGAATGTCCTGCCACATTATAGTAAAATAATTTATCAATGTAACTGCCTTGCCAAATTATATTAATTGCATTATCAATTGGAAAGCCATGCCACATTACATTGAAAGTATTATCAATTGGAAGGCCTTGACATATTACATTAAAGGTGTTATCATTTGGAATTCCTTGCCAAATTACACTATGATCATTTTCAATTGGAATGCATTGCCATATTACATTAAAAGCATTATTTGTTGCAAGGGCTTGCCACATTACCTTAAAAGAATTATTAATTGAAATGCTATGCCACATTACATTAAGGGTATTATAAATTGGAATGTCCTGCCATATTACATTAAGGGTATTATAAATTTGAATGCCCTGCCATATTACATTAAGGGTATTATCAATTGGAATGCCTTGATACATTAACTAAAAGTATTAGCAAATTGGAATGCCTTCCATATCACATTAAGATTGCTATCAACTGGAATCCCTTGCCGTATTACATTAAGAGCTTTAATAATTGGAATGCCTTGCCACGTTACATTAAACATATTCTTGAATCCCTTAGCACATTACTATTATCAGCTGGAATGCCTTGCCACATTACATTAAAATTATTATCAGTTGGAATGCCTTGCCACTGTACATTAAAAGTAGCATCAATTCGAATACTTTGCCAACATTACCTTAAAAGTGTTATCAGTTTGAATGCTATGTCCCATTACATTAAAAGTTATATCAGCTTAATTGTTATGCCACATTGCATTAAAAGTATTATCAGTTTCAATGCATTGCCACATTAGATTCAAAGTGTTATCATTTGGAATGCTTTGCCACATTACATTAAAAGCGTTATCAATTGGAATGCCTTGACACATTATATTAAGAGTGTTATCAATTGGAATGCCTTTCCACATTAAGAGCATTAAGTTTTCTGTATCAGTCAGGTAATTTGTTTTTTCCTTATTGATAAATACAGCCAAATGTTTTTATAAAAGGAAAGAATTTGTAAATACCGTGATCCACATTTCGTCCCATTATATGGAAATTTATGTCTCTATTCATTTAGTTGAATTGCATATCATGCTCTAAACGATACCGTTTATAATTATTAGTTAAGTATGTGTCGTGATTGTATTTCAGGTATACAGCATATATACTCTGTGTTCTTTCAATTGACTTATTTTCTTACATGTTGTTCTGAAAGTGTTTTCTCCCTAATTTGTGAAAAACAGCTAGTATCCCAATGGAAAAGTGCTACAGAATGGGTCGGTCATTCTAAGTTTAATGAACGTGTAAATTGCACCCATTTTGTATAATGTGTTAGTATGCATTTTTGTATATGTATTATCTTAAATGGTATCATTGCTTCATTGTTTTATATGATGTTTAGTGTATGTTCTATTTCCTATATCGTATGTGTTGTGCATTACTTGTTGATTTTACCAAGTAACTACTACTGCTGCTGCTACCATGCCAAAAGTTCGATGCAAAAAAAGCGAATTACTCTTGTATAAGTCCTAGTAGAAAAAAGCACTTTCTTTCGCTGCGTGGATTTAATGTATAGTACTTAGCTATGTCGTCAAACCGACTTGATGGTTGTACCCAATATGATCATTCATAGATTGTTTTCACTAGACTGTTTTATGAACTGCCTACTTGATAAATCCAAAATTCCTCCAATTGTGCAATCGAATGCCGACAAAGAGCCTACACAAAAGAGCTTACATCACTTCCTCATCTGACCAAGTTAAAAAGGTATAATAATAATAATAATAATAATAATAATAATAATAATAATAACAATAATAATAATGAGGAGGAGGAAAATGACGATGATAACGATGACAATAACGATGCTGATGATTTTCAATTCAGTGCATGTGAACGGTTTTAATTTCTCTCCGAGTGTGAGAAACTTGACATGGTAAGTCGAGTCAGAAACGTTTATGAATGGGATTTGGGTGGGTTTCGTTGATTTTTTTTCGAACCCGAAGTAGACGATCAGAGATTTAAAGAAAATTCCAGGAAATTAAGGGCCAGAAAGTTATTGTCCTTCCCACCGATAGAATGAATGGTCGATGGCTAATGGGTTTGCTCAAAAATAATGTCCGTCAAATTTCCACGAACGTATATCTGTGAATTTTATTTGGCTACTGTACATGTAGTATTCTGAAATATCGCACCTTATCAATCAATCAATTGGTAGTCTCTCGGGGGCCGAGGAAGACATGTTGTGCAGTCTCATCAACGATGGACGCGTATGTGGCTCCGGAGACCAAATTCCGATGAACACAGGCGGTTGCAGGTGGGGCAAGGGACACCGGTACTTGGGGGTGGCTGAGACGCAGCTCTGTGACGTCTCTCACGGGCTGCAGCAAGACGCTGGCGGCGGTCAGCCTCGAAGGTAGAACTGGCCTTTCTGGTCAGGACTCGCCAGTGACTTCTGTCTGAGGCAGCGAGCTCGAGCTGATGAGGTTGAAGGTCTGCCCATTTGATGTGCATCTTGAGGTTGTCTTTGTACCTCTTGTGAGGGCGGCCTTTGTTTCGGTTGCCTTGGACTAGCTCGCCAAAGAACAGTTGCTTTGGGATTCTGTTTTGATCCATGCGGATGACATGGCCGGTCCAACGAAGCTGGGCCTGGATCAGTTTGGCTTCGATGCTTGTTGTGTTTGCTCTATCAAGGACTTCCTGGTTGGGGATTCGGTCCTGCCACTTGATCCTCATGATGGCTCTCAGGGAGCGCTGGTGGAATTGTTCCAACCGACTGATGTGCCTTCGGTGTACAGTCCACGTTTCACAGCCATACAAGAGAGACGTCAGGACAACTGCATTGTACACCTTCAACTTTGTGGACAATTGTATATCCTTGTGCTGCAAGACCTTGGTTTGATGTCGTCCGAGTGCTTGGCTGGTTTTTTGGATCCTCGCAGTGATCTCTTTGTCCAGGGAGCCATCATTGGATATTGTGCTGCCTAGGTATTTAAAGCTGTCCACATTCTTCAGCTTCGTGTCGCCGATGGTGATGCAGGGTTGTGAAGGGACAGTGTTTGGGGCAGGCCGGAAGAGGACTTCTGTCTTTCCTAGGCTGATTGTGAGTCCGAACAGATTGGAGGCTTCAGAGAACTTGTCCACAATTGTCTGTAGGTGAATCTCTTCATGGGCCATGAGGGCACAGTCATCTGCAAAGAGTGCTTCAGTGATGAGTCTTTCAAGCGTCTTGGTTTTAGCAGCTAGGCGTCTGAGATAAAACACTGATCCATCCAGGCGATATCTAATGTAGATACCAAGGTCAAGGTCATGGATGGCGTGGAGCAGTACCTGCGTGAAGAAGAGGTTGAAGAGCACCGGAGTGAGTACACAGCCCTGTTTGACACCATTAGATATGGGGAATTTCTCAGAGGGTTCACTGTCTGAGAGAATCTCTCCAGTCATGTCATCATGGAAAAGCCGGATGAGGTTGGTAAACTCCTGAGGACAACCAAGCTTCTTGAGTATTACCCACAGTGCGTCTCTGTTGACTGTGTCGAATGCCTTCGTCAGGTCCACGAAGACGGCATACAGATTCATGTTCTTCTCAAGGTACTTATCTTGGACTTGTCTTACTGCGAAGATCATGTCAGCGGTGCTACGGTCTGGGCGAAAACCACATTGAGACTCAGGTAGGTTATCTTCTGACACTGATGCGATAAGTCTGTTGAGAATGAGGCGAGCAAGTATTTTGCCAGCTATGGTGAGTAGGGAGATGTCTCTATAGTTATTGCAGTCCGCACGTGTGCCTTTATTCTTATAGATGGTTACAACTGATGCGTCGCGGAGGTCGTCTGGCATCTCCTCTTCCGTCCAGATGCTGGTTAGCACATCGTGGAATGCCTCTAGAGTCTGTTCACTGAGAGCCTTGTACACCTCCGCTGGGATGCCATCCTTACCAGGTGCCCTGCCACAGTTCATTTGTGTAATGGCCATCCTCAACTCCTCTATCGTTGGCGGAACATTCAGTTGGTCATGCGTTGGCTGTTGGGGTATTTGTTCAAGAGCAGAATGGCTAACCGATGAGGGCAGGTTTAGGAGCTGGCTAAAGTGCTCTTTCCATCTGTCCTTAATGCCAGCCTTGTCCTTTATTAGTGTACTGTCGTCTGCAGCAAGCAAGGGGGCAGAACCAGACTTTGAAGGGCCGAAGATTGACTTGATGGCACTGTAGAACTCTTTGGAGTTGTTAGTGTCGGCATAGCGTTGCACTTCATTAGCTTTCCTTTCCCACCACTGGTCATGCATCTTGCGGATTTCTCTCTGAGCCTCAGCTTGATAGGATTTGAAGCAGTCTTTTTTGGGGATGAAGTTTGGGTCATTCTGCCAGTCCATGAATGCTTTATTTTTTCTGGCAAGCAGATCTCCAATGGCATCGTTGTTCTCGTCGAACCAGTCTTGATGGGTTCGCTTCTTGGGGCCCAGAGTCGCCATAGCTGTCTCTCTTATAATGTCCCTGAGTTTGTTCCATTTCTTGGTGGGCACTTCCATGTAAAGGTCCGTTGGTAGACATTTTTTCATCTAGGCTCTTCTGGAAATCAAGCTGGATGGATGACTGCTGAAGTTTGACAATGTTGAAGGCTGTGCGCATAAGCTTAGGGCGCCTTGGGTGATGTGGGACAATGCGCAGTTTTAGGGTGGTTCGGACAAGTCTGTGGTCTGTCCAACATTCCGCTCCTCGCATGGCCTTGGTGATGAGGACATCCTGGGCATCGCGCTGACGGACTATTACATAGTCGATTAGGTGCCATTGGCGAGATATGGGGTGCATCCAGGTGTTCTTGTGTTTGTTCGCCATTTTGAACATTGAGTTTGTGATAAGGAGGTCAAATTCTGCGCATTTGCTGAGTAACAGCAGGCCGTTGTTGTTCATCTTGCCAACACCGTGCTTGCCAAGTACACCTTTCCATCGACCATAGTCACAGCCAACACGGGCGTTGAAGTCTCCCAGTAGTATGATTTTGTCGTCAGCTGGAACTGAGCATAGTACAGAGCTGAGGTCCGCATAGAACTGCTCGATGGTTTCCGCTGGGCTCGTGAGGGTAGAGGCGTAGGCGCTGATGATTGTTGCTTGGTGTTTGTGGCTTATAGGTAGCCGCATTTTCATTAGCCTCTCATTAATACCAACAGGCAGGTCCGGAAGCTGCTTCAGAAGGCTTGATTTGATAGTCAGGCCGACTCCGTGGATCCTGTTTTCGTTTTGGGCTTTTCCTTTCGAGAAGAAGGTGTAGCCGCTTGCAAGCTCCGTCAGAGAACCCTCCTCTGCGAACCTGGTTTCACTCAAGGCCGCAATGTCGATACTGTAGCGTGAAAGCTCCTTAGCAATTAGGGCTGTTCTCCTGTAAGGTCTTGCTACGTTCTTTTTGTCCATAAGAGTACGGATGTTCCATGCTCCAATAATAAGTTTCTTTCTTTCTTGGTTTCGACCGCAGATGTGGATGATCTTGCCAGCCACGGCAAGCTGGCCAGATTTTGAAGGGCAGGCTATTTTTTTAGGCCACCTTTTCTAGGCCCCTCCCTATACAGGGTGAGCAGCGCTGTCCTAAAAAGATCTGCTCAGTCGCCCTGGATGCTGCCGAACTGTTCCGCTGCCCTGGATACAGAGCAGAGCGACCACTTGTCCAAGGGCCGCCTACGTGCAGGTCTCTGTTTACAACTCCCAGTGGTCATCTCCACCTGTTGCTTCGCCAGTCGCCCATCGCCGTAGGACTTTGGTAGGTGATGATGAGTGTGATGATGCTGGATGATGAGTGCACAACATAACCTGTGCGTGAAGGAGATTTAAGTGAAACAGCCTTTGCACAGAGACAGCCTCACTCTCTCGGCCTTGGTAGTTGTGACCCAGTGGTACGAAGATTCGTCACGGCTGGTTACTACTTCGGCTGCATTGAATGGCCATGACGTCTTCAGTGCCTAGTCATGCCCTGCGCTCTCCACAAAGAGTTTGCAGATTCGCCTTCTTGGCCGTTGGATCATACAGTTGATCTCTTCCGCCCAGTCTGCCGAAGCTGGCTTTGCATGCAAGGATAGGCAAGCTCCTAACTA
>JAECUM010051369.1:0-18960 GCA_016617855.1 Megalonaias nervosa | reverse complement strand
ATCAAGTTCACACTTAAAAGACCCAGGTTTGTCGATACTCTTTAGCATGGATATGGAAAAAAAATTTCAACTTGTTCTTATCGCGTATGTAAACTGTAACCCAAGTGTATGTAAACGGTAACCCAAGTGTATGTAAACTGTAACCCAAGTGTATGTAAACTGTAACCCAAGTACATGGAAGCGGTAACACTAGTGTATGGAAGCTGTAACTAAAGAATATTTAAGCTGTAACCTAAGTGTACTGAAGTTGTAACAAAAGAGAATGTAAGCTGTAACCAAAGTATATGGAATCTGTAACCAAACTGTACGTAAACTGTAACCCAAGCGTATGGAAGCTGTAACCAAAAAGTATGTAAGCTGTAACCAAAGTGTATGTTCCAGAAGCTTCAGGAAACTTTTGTTTCGAATTATTACAATTTTGTTTAGCGTCCTTTCATGCAGAAATTTAACGTCTATCAGTGAATAGCTAGATATATTACAAGGATAGATAAATCGTGAATTTAATTTATCGATCAATCGATATCAAGATAGATGGCAAAGAATAGACAGATAGTGAATTTAAATTATCTATCAGTCGATAGGTACACAGATTGCCGGGTAAAATACTGATAAACCAAAACAAATAATAAACGATATACAGAAAAAGCGGTTGTGTGTGTGTGTGTGTGTGTGTGTGTGTGTGTGTGTGTGTGTGTGTGTGTGTGTGTGTGTGTGTGATTTGGATTTTAAATATAGCTTTAACAATTTTTCAGTCATATCGCTACGATGTCTGCAGTGTTGCAGTTGACAGTGATGTCTAGCACTGGGGCATCATGCAGCAAAATGTCCCACCCAATCACATTATCCTGACACCAGGCCGACCAGTCCTAACACTTACCTCTTAATGTTGAGCGCCAAGCGAGGTAGCTGCTAGTACCATCTTATAAGTCGCGGTATGACTCGGTCGGGGTTCGAACTCGCGACCTCCAGCATCCGAGGCGGATCCTACAATCACTAGGCTACCGGAGTGGTCTGTAAAAGCGGTAGAACAAATAAGGACACGTGGTATCAAGGTAGATTATCGCCAGAGAATAACACATGTACACGGAACTTAAAACATCAACATTTGCATGCATTGCTATGTTAATTAAGTTCCTGATGCATTTTAATTATACACTGATTTTGCTTACATTTTTCAAAAAAATTCTCGTGCACAAGTTATAAGTACAACTAAATAGAGATTTTTCATACTTATATCAAGTACAAACATGGACACAAAATATATTTAAATTAGCATCGGTTATTTGGAACTTACCGAAAATATTTCATTTTATTGAAATTGCTAAAAACGTACGTGATAATGATCTTCCTGGAACCTGTCCAATCACACCTATGAGCTGTATCATCTGATCAAAAGCCAAGACACTGAATTAAATAAACTTCGTATTTTTGCCGTTTGGGTTTAATGCTGCTTTCCATTGAATACAAGTAACAATCTTCACTGGTCAGCTGATCTCCAGGGAAAAAACAAACAAAAGGCGAATAATGTTTTCTATGTGACCAAATAGCTAATTGTCTGAAATGTAAAGTGATTCATTGTAAACTGGACGCGAAAGACGCGTATAACTCCGGTTTTGTACAGTTTTCTACAGTTAAAGCAAACCCACGCTGATGTACATGCCTGCATTTAATTGACCCTGGCATACTGCAATGTTTCTTTGTTTTCTTGGGGTTTTTTAAATTGAAAAAAAAGCAATAATTTAAAGAAATCCGCTAACATTTAATTTGTAACAATACACAATCTGTGCCAGTGCGCAGTACACATAATACTATTTCCAAAAGAGCTAAATATAGACTGGCTATTACATTTCTTCAAATTCGCAGCTTGTGATTTTCAAGTGCACCATAAACGTTCAAAGATTCTCTCTCTCTCTCTCTCTCTCTCTCTCTCTCTCTCTCTCTCTCTTAGTGCATCCGTCCAGTCATTTTGCATAAGGGTGATTTTAGGATTAGGGTCATTTCCTGAAATGTGGACTCGGGTCACAATTATTACTTACGGTTCAGTAATGTAGTCACAGTCTGTAGAGCAGTTTCTTATTTTGGTGTTATGAGGGTTAGATTGTGGCATTTGTTTTATTAATTTAAAAGTAACTGTTGATTTTGTTTCTGTTGAGCGTTATGGTGTGATTGTCCGTATTTCGGCGTTAGTGCACGATCAGTAATGAGACATTGATGATGATCCAGAAGTGAAATTAATGACCCATTGCACGTTGCTTTGTTTACAGTCCAGCCTCTAAAAAATGCCTGATAACCTATGACAAGAACTTTATCATGAGTTCATCTTTGAAGGTACTTAAGATTTATGATTTATTCTGATTTGGACAGAGTAGAAAGTTGAGTAATGAGACAGTAATGTAATGAATACATACAAAAATGTAGTGTGATATGAGTCCATGTGTTTGTGGCATATGCTTCAGAGTTAATTCCAACTCCCGTCCAGTGTCGGATTATCCAATAGGCAGAGTAGGCACCGGCCTATGGGCCCCACGCCTTTTAGAGGCCCCGCGACAACTGATCAAAATAATATTGAATTGATTTGATGCTGAAAGTATTAGAAGATAATTTGCAAAGGGGGGGGGGGCGAGATTTCGACTGCCTAGGGGCCTCCACAGGGTTTAATCCGGCACTGCTTCCGTCTGTATATTACCTTTCCAAGATGAAAATACACTTACACTGTATAGGATATATGGCAAAGGAGGTGGAGCTTAGCTGTACTCGAACTTCCAAGCCTGTGAGTTAGAGTATGGTTTTTAGTCTCGACATCTTAAGCTTTCTGAAATTAAGCGGTTTTAAGGGGTCTCGTCATCACAGGAAATTTCAGAGGCAAATAATGCAAAACATTATTTTTAATTTAATTTAGAGTTAGCTAGGTGCAGTTTTGCGTGTTTTTCCTGTAGACAAAAAATACAGTGTGACAAAAATCCTAGAGTGGCGGAGAGGTCAAGGGTGTTACATGTCACAAACTATTATTTAGAAAGCACGACAATCAAGTTTAAATTTGTGTTTAAAGCAAATGAAAAAGACGTGTTAGTCTTCTAATTAAATTTTAAACTTCTATTGATGAAGAAAGGCATTGAAGACCGAATCGTAAGCAATAAAAAGAAAACAGTCATATCCTGTACACTCTTTGCAATAACACATTTCACAGTGATAACAACACGAATCTTAATTTTAAACAAATTTATCCTAATACAGCTGGTTTTCGAACAGCATGCGTCACGCGGGTTATTAATCAAACAGTTAGTCAGGACATCAATTCATCCATCATTCTATCAGTCTGTCTAGTATGTCCCTCTATCTATCTAACTACCAACAGACGTATGATGCTACATGTCTGCGGCATGATGCTCCGGTACAGCCGTACTAGACATCACTATAAACTGCCACACTGCAGACATCGTAGCGATATGACTAAAAAATTGTTAAAGCCACGTTAAAAATCCAAATCACACACACACACACACGTATGGATTCGCAACTTGCCTTGCAGCCTTCATACCAATTAACACGAAAGGTAAGCTGTTCTACTCTGTGATATTTGTTTTAAATTTATTTACTCTAATCCATGACTGAGTTTTATCTCTTTTCTCTGAGGATTATTCTGTAATGGTTGGGGCCCCGAATGGCCGAGTGGTCAAATGCGATCACCGTTACGGATCACTGCCATCTCACCTCTGTCTGCGTGAGTTCGAGTCTCAGGCTCCGCTAACGTGGGCACGTGAGAAAGCCTGCCAATAGCTTCTCGTGGGTCGGTGGTTCATCTCGGGGTTTTCCAGGGTTCTTCCTCCATCAATTATACTGGCCGCCATGTATAGCCTATCTTGTGCTGAAAAATGGCGTTAAACCCTACAACAACAACAACAACAACTGTAATGGTTGTGAAACTGAATCATTTTGTATTGTCGTTACATACAGTTTCATGGTCCTTCTCTGAACATTATATAAATAAAATTTAGCACTATTATGTCAACAATGTATTATATTTTGGTTGTTATTTTAAGTAATTACGGTCACAAACAGTATACATTAAGGGAAACAATTAGGTAAACATTTCAACTGAAATGAACAACGGCAAGTATGGATACGCCTAATTGAATTTTAAAGCGTTTTGCACTGAATGTGTTATGCATCATTGACTAGCGTGTGATAAGAATACTCCATGTCCGCAAGGCGCGAAATCGCTAGAGGAAACGTTTTCGTCTTTTATTGACTTGGTTATTCCATTAATAGATACAAATGAATCATAATCATTTAATTTAATGATAATCAAGGACAAGACTATAGATGACGTCGAGAACTACTCCATGAGAATTTGCACCAAAAATTAAGAGTAGTTCTAGTTATTTGAGACATGAGTCAAGGCTGGTCAGTTATGTGTATCAGTACATATATATATATATATAAACAAGGCCATGATCAATCTTAACCATATTTCTATTTTGAAGTTCATTGCAAATGTACGCTAGCCTAAAAGTTATACATCCTATCTGAAACATATATCACATACGTTGGATACAAAATGTCAGCCAGTGTCAGTTTCAAGCATCAAGGAGACATGGATTTTTCTGAACAATACGGGTAAGAGTTGGCTCTTATAAATTCAAGTAATCTTTATTTAAAATCAGTGCATACACAAGATACATTTAGAATAAAAGCTCTGTTAAGTACAAGCATTGATGAAATTGAGACAAAGCTTCATCAAGTTTATCCTAATACCCTTTGTTTAATGTAAGTAACGCGTTGTTTGTGAGATCCGCCTTCGGTTCAATAGTTGGTACTAACAGCTGCCTCACTTGGCGCTCAGCATTAAGAAGTTAGTGTTAGGACTGGTCGGCCTGGTGTCAGAATAATGTGACTGGGTGGGACATCATGCTACATATCTGCGGCATGATGCCTCAGTGCTAGACATCACTATAAACTGCCACACTACAGATATCGTAGCGATATGACGGAAAAATTGTTAAAGCTAGGTTAAAAATCCAAATCACACACACACGCCCCCAAGTTTCTCACAAATCCAGGATAACACAAATGACTGTTCACAAAATTACTCAACAATATTGCGCCCAGTAAGTACCTATGTTGAGATTATCTTTAGAGAAGTACATGAAGTGTGGTTTACTCTGCAGTAGATAAGATAGTTCATCCTCTCTCTCTCTCTCTCTCTCTCTCTCTCTCTCTCTCTCTCTCTCTCTCTCTCGTCCATCGTCCATTTTCTGGACAAGGATTGGATCACAGTCTTCAATTAATGTAGGGATACTTCAGAATAAAAAGCGTATTTGTTTTTTAAAGTTAAATCTAAAGTTGCATTGTAGTTTTATTACTCGATGTACTGAATTAAGATATCGTATTATATAGTTCAAACAATATTTCTATGCAACAAATATGAATATATAATTCAATTAATGCAATATGTGGCGATTCAGTGGAAAACTGGAAACTTCCTTATTTTATATAGAAATTCTTACACTAATTTTCTACTGCCTTAAAGTAGATACATAATATACAAATATACATACATGTATACGCATGATTAATTCTAGTACTGTATGAGTACATGTAACTTGTAACATTAGACATGTAACTTGGATATTTTAAGATACTTTTTTAAGCGTTTAAAGGGTAAAGGAGAATATTAACATGCGGAATTATTAATATAAAATATTATTTCATTTATTATGGTGACGTTATTTTAAACTATAGCGGTTCCAGAATCTTGTTTTATTTTTAAAATAAAATATTTTAATGGGCATCATATGATGAATATACAATGATAAAATTTACTTTTGTTACTTCAATGCGTCGTAACAGTGATTAATTTGCACTTTCCACTTGTCAGGCATCATTTCAAAACAAGTTTAACAGCTGACGTAAACATAAATACTCGAACTATAATAATCTGGGGTCCTGATTGGGCGAGTTGAAAGAAACAAACCATATCGTTTTGGTTTTCCTCTCAACTAATAATCCATTCAACGCTATTGGCAAACATGTGCTGAATAAAAATAAAACATTTAATATGACTGATTTATACTGTGATTGATTGATTGATTGATTGATTGATTGATTGACTGACTGATTTTCTCCGTATATTAGGAAGGGTACAATCAAAAGTACAGAGAATACAGTAAAAATAGAAAGTAGAGTAATTAAAGGTGAGACCACACATAAATAAATGCATATATAGTGAATAATAAAGAAACTTAACTGGAACTTGGTATATCTTCAGATCATAGTTTGATTTAAATATCATTTATTTCTACACAATATAACAGTGAGATTACCATTTACTTGAACACAACTGCTTTGGTTGCAGGGTAGCTTTACAGGTAAATAAATGCTACTTATTACAAAATTCAGTATACAATGCATTTATTGCTTCCTTCATATCAAAGGCCAGGAACGGTTATCCATTGCCATCATATAAATAATACCATTGATGACACTCACAGAATACATGGTGTTTACAAACTAGTGTTACTGACAACGATTTAACTTAGAATACGTTGCTTATCAGCATCGATACAGTCAAACGTTTGCTGTACATTTACTCCGCATAGAAGCAACAGTTAAATACGTATGCGATGAAAATACATCCGTTGTTTATTTCTTAAAAGAATTAACAAAACACGGGTCATCATTCCTACGAGAGCAATCACCAAATCAATACTAGACATTGAATTTATATGCATGTACACATGCACCCCAAATTTATCAATAATATCACACCAAAACTTTTCACTGTCTTGTGTAAGGACACTACATATAGATAGAAAATGATTAATCAGGTGCAGACTGCTTGACAATAAGTAGACGCAAATTCTTCTAGAGATTAGAACAGTTTTGTCACAGTATTGGCAACGAGTCGACATAACAGATCCCATAATTGTTGTTCCTACTTCCCATATTACAGAGGGAATCAAATTGCCATTAAGCAATAACTTCTGGAATCGACTTAGAGAAATATCTTCATAACGTGTAACTATCAAGGCATTTCATACGAAATAGAATGTCACAATGCTTTTCCACTCAGATTTATTAACCGGGAATCCACCTTGAAGAGTGTACATCTATGTGACGTTTTCTTAGATTAAATTTATCCAGCAGTTTATCCATTGATGGAATAGAAAAAAAATTATTCAACCTGCAATCGTAAAATCTGACAGTTAAAGTCATTTTTTTTTAAATGACAGAGTAAAAGTAATTGTTTTACAGAATAAACTGCAGGCCGCCTGCCAAGTTGCTCAAAGAAAATTATTTCTTTTTTATATCTATATAAGTTTAAATTGGCACAATACATAATAGGCTTAATGCAACGTCATTTCGTATATATCAAGAGATACATTGTATATGCTTAACGCAAAATTGATGGCCTCTCTATAGTACAGATATATTCTTAGGGCCAGGGTTAAACCAATTTTCACCACCATACAACGCTCGGGGCATCAAAATAGTTTAATACAAAATCCTAGCTGTGGGCGGATTAAATTCAGTCTTTTTTACTCCAGTATAAGTACAGCTGAATAAGGTACTTACAAGTTTGTCTTTAGCCTCTTCAAGTTTTGTTTCTTTTCGGTTATACTTAACACCTAAATGTCTGCACGACTCTGTTTCTTGAATAATCTCAAAACCCAAGAACCATTGTCTCTTGTTTCTTTAATTTAGTCAGACGATTTTCTTTGAACACCACAATGTTAGTTTTCTTGGAATTATATCCAGATTCCCACTTTATGGCGCACTCGTTACATATAGGAGTAACTGATCCAAGCCCGACTTCGAAAGACTTAAAAGAAGCGTATCGTCTGGTACAGCAGGATACCAGCAAGTAATATAAAAAAAATACAAAACCATGCTTATACCTTGATAATTCATCAAGACGTTTCTATATAAACACAAAATACACCTGACAACAGGAGATTTACTGCTAGTAAATAACATAGACCTTATCAAGCACTTCATAAATTGCAGAACCAATGCCTGTACGAGATTCACGTGCTAGAAAATGACATTGAAAAACCAGTGCCTGCACGCGATTCACATACCGGCGTTGTCGGGTAAAACTGTTATAACATACAAATCATTCATGAGAGGGCATTCTCCCCATAATTAACTTTAGCTTACATTTCTGCCTTCATGGGGGGGGGGTGTATGCCCCTCCCCGTGCAGTATCTAATACATAAAGCATAATCTAAGCCAATTTCCTTTAAAATGTGCTTCCAACATCTCACATTAGCACGTGCGATAAGGTGTATTTTCATGAGAAATGTGTGGATTATAAAAATAAAAACAAGGACGCAAACAATTCTAGATCTAGTAATACATTTTCTTATAGAATCATATGCTAAGTTGACAAACATATTAAGCTTGGAGTTGACTTTGAACAAATGCAAACATACGAATCAAGTTTACTTTCATATTTTAAAATATTTAGACTAGGAAATATTATTTTTTGTTTAAAATCAAGGCTGGTATCGCGCCCACGTACACACTTATGAACAGAAACACATAATGTGCTGGTTCTTCGAAACAAATGCTGTCGGGGATATTGTTTAAAGTCAACAAGAAATGAACTTCTTTGCGTAACGATGATATGTGCGACAGATGTGGAGTTAATATCATGTTCATACAACATAAATGCCTAATTTTGTCCAGAATAATGTGTTATGTTAAGATGTTGTTGTTGGGACAAATTACATGATACAATCTATTGAAGTATTTAATAACCTGGATGTTCGGCATTCGGTAGAAAACTGAAAGTTTACATATTTACAAAAATTCGAAAAATATTTGTTCTGCTGACTTATGATGGATATATCATTTAAAATATAAATATATGCATGATCATTGCGTATTTATCATATAATAGTGACAAAAGATGGAAACGATAGGCATGGTTACGATCTCTGTATTAGTTTGAAAATCGTTTGAATAATTTTCCGAAGGTTTATATATCGTATTTTGCCTCTCCCCTTAAAATAATCCTATTAATTGCTTCTAATTAAAATTCTGATGGGTTTTGTTAAATACAAGCTGAGAAAAAATATATGTGAGCCTACGGTAACAGAAAAAAAAGCTCTCTCAAGTAATAACTTTAGTTACAATTTTTGTCTTTATTTTACCTTAAAATTTATTTTCCCGACTTCATTCAAGGATAAAAGAATCTTTTAGTTATACGATCTAAAAAAGGATGAAATGGTGACAGTTATGCACAGAATAAAAAAGCGTACACAAGCAGCATCTCTAGTAAGTGAAATAAGAAATGTAAATTTTTATAACGACAAACCTATGCTGTAAATGGTGCAGCACCACCCCACCCACATGCGATCCAACCTTGTACATGCTGTATCAAAATACAATTCTATTATAGATATGCTACGTTCAATGGTGGGATTCGATAACTTGCATTATTATTATTATTATTATTATTATTATTATTATTATTATTAGCGCAATGAAAATGTATACCAGAGTTGATTGTTCAGTATTTTCGTTTATTTCTTCGCTCTACGCCCAGAGTCTACTGATTTTCAAGGTACAAAGATCGATCTTTAAAAAATTTTACGATATTTTTTGCCCTTATTTTATCAGCTGACAAATAACATCCCCATGTAATAAAAACAGACACAGATCGCATCATATATTTACATCTGACACGTGGTAATTTTATAATCTAGATATCAGTCGACACGTGATACCGAACGTCCGGAATCTATCCTGACATCACTTTGCATGCAAGGTGTGGAAACAAAATTCATCGGTCTAGATAACAGCGATAACATACAGAATTTCAATATAATGCAGCGTTTCAATGTCCGCAAATACCGGATGAATTTTAGACACGTAAACTCGCTATTTTAAAATAATTTTATAACGCTTTTGGATTACTGGGGAACATTAACATGCGGAATTAAAATATACAATATTAATTTAGCTATTATGGTGACCATGTTTAAAATCAAAATTTGTTCCCAGTGATTCATATGCTCAATATACAAAGATAAAATGTATCTATATTTTTGCATTAGTATAGGATTTTAAGAGAATGCCGTTAGACCAATTTACTTAACGGGGATCGTATAAAAAAAAAATGAAAAAAAAAATGTAATAGTTGATGAAAATAATTATTTAACGGACATATACGATGCATTTTGTATTCTACTAAGCTCATGTGTATACCATACTTGATAATCTGCATGATTTTGCATAGCAATGGATCTGTCGTCTAAAATTAAAATAATCGGCGATCCAGTTAAGTGGCTGAGTAGAACGAAATGATTAATATTGTTTTTCTTTTAAACCAATAAACCATCCACGGAAACGCTATTTAATAAACCAGTGTTGAATAAATGTAAACTATATATTATTACTGATCAAAACTGTGTCAGTTGGAGAGAGAGAGAGAGAGAGAGAGAGAGAGAGAGAGAGAGAGAGAGAGAGAGAGAGAGAGAGCACATAGAGAAAATGATACCATTAGTATCTTCCTAAGAAAAAGAATAAGTTAATCTTGTTCAGTATCGTACTAACGTGGGGTGGAGGTGGCTGATGGGGCGGTTGTCCAGAGCGCCAGAGAACTAGAAAATTAGATTGTAAAAGTGGTGCATACACCTGATTCACGTACTAGAAAATTAGATTGTAAAAGTGGTGCCTAAACGTGATTTACGTACTAGAAAATTATACTGTAAAAGCGGTGCCTAAATGTGATTCACGTACTAGAAAATTAGATTGTAAAAGCGGTGCCTACTCGAGATTCACTTACTAGAAAATTAGATTGTAAAAGCAGTGCCTGCAAGTGATTCACATAGCGGGGCCTTAGCAAAATAAATGTCAGGTAAAACTGTTTTGGAATACAAAGCATTCGGGAGAGGGCATTATCCTTTAAATAAGTCTTTTTTTTTTTTTTTTTCGCCCTCTCTTTTGTGCCTTAACTAATATATAAAACATAATCTGCGTCATTCTCCTAGAATAAGCTACCAAGACTGCACATTATAAAGGCTAATTTTACAAGAAATATGCGGATTACATGAAGAAACAAGGACGCAAGTAATGATAAACATTAGTAGAGCATATGGTCTTTCAGAATGATGTGATTAGTTTAAAACACACGTTTCAAGCTGAGTTGATTTTAACAATATAAACATATAAATAAATTATTCTTCTTTAATTAAAGATTGGATTTGAAATATGTTGTATGGTATTAATTCTGAAACACAGCATAACAAATGTAGAGAATTACTGGTGTACTATTGCACCCACGTATATACACCTGAACAGAATTATACAATATGCAGGTTTTTCTAGACAGAAATGTCTTAAGGCTGTTTGTTTTCAAAACAAACAGAAAATAAACTTGTTTGCGTCAGGATGACAAGTGCAACAGTCAAGAATATTTTAAATTAATTTCAACACTGTCACACGGTATAAATGCCTTATTTTTTGCATACAATGCATAAATATTGCGTTAAAATATCATAATTAAGCTAAATTGCAGGTTTCAATGTATTCGAATATTTAATGGCATTGATACTCGGATGTATCTGAGACATATTCTTCGAGAAAATTGCACATTTGACCATGACCAAGTTGTAAGTCAGGAAATCAACCAGCCGATCATTATTCCGGAAATTAAGGTAGCTCAGATTTATTTCCATATAAATAGCCGGTTCATTAGATTTGCAAACAATTCGTGGGATTGTCTGATACAGATCTACAAATGTTAACAAATTTCTCAAAAGCCCTCAACTTAACAAATTACCACTTTTGACACCTACATTTCTAAAGAACCGGGTAAATGAAAGCCCTTAGGCAAATCAACAATGCAAGGTGGCTCCATATTTAAGTCGTCCGCGTGGTATTTTCAATAATTCATTTCATCAGTCGTCAGTTAGTAACATACTAGTCACAATATTGTGTTTTTCCTGTCAACATTGCTTTGACCTTAGTAAAAACAAAGTTAAAACCTGAAACTAAAAGCGCACTAAAGACCTTTCGTAAGTTTGTTTCCTGGCTGATTTATGCTAGTCAGTTTTGTCTCCGTGAAAAGTCTCAAGCTCAGAGTTTAACTGCGTTATACTACAGCCGTGAACATAGTTTACCAAACTATTAAACTGAAAATAAAAGTCGCAAAGCCTGCTGTAAAATTCATCGCGCACAACAGTGTATAACAGTTCAACAATAATATTAGAGACCTTCAAGATGAAAACTCCAAGGTATGTAGCAAATTTGTTAATGCAATGTGCTATTTAACATATGATTGGGTTGAGAAGGAAGAAAAATAAATGCTACACTGATCCAGTTAAAAATTCTTATTTATTTATTTATTTATTTATTTATTTATTTATTTATTTATTTATTTAATTTTTTGATGGTTATTATTATATTATTACTCTCATCCTGTTCATCATCATCATCATCATTATCATCATCATCATGATCATCATCATCATCATCATCATCATCATCATCATCATCATTACGATTTAATATTAGAAACGACTGCTTAATTTCTCTTAGAAAACAAATACATGTAAAAGAAATATAATGCTGTTTGTGTTCTTTTTCAGATTTCGTCTGGGATCAGAGATGAATGATTCTGTAGGTACACTTCTACTGTCACTACCACTACTAGTACTATTATAGCTATTACTATTATAAATCTAAATCTTGATGTTGGTGCAGCTACTACTACTACTACTACTACTACTACTACCACTACTATTACTACTACTACTACGACGACGACGACGACAAGACCATGTGTTAAAAGTGGGAAGCTGATATTAGTACTTATGAGCCATATAGAATATAATTTACCTAATGGAAATGTGTCGCAATCGTTCCTGATATCGTCGAGATAATAATAATAATAATAATAATAATAATAATAATAATAACAATATTATTATTATTATTATTATTATTATTATTATTATTATTATTATTCAGATACCAGTTCCTAGCATTACACCCAGGAAGTGGATAACAATGGAGCCTACGGGTTCTTGGCAAAAGAAGGGTCTGTCTTCCATCAACACATCTACTCTGGACGAGGATTCAGGTCTTGGAATGGATGCAGACCAGGTAAACAGCTAGACAGCAATGAATATACAGTAGAATTCTACTCGATTATCAAGACAACAGAATATACATATCACACGCATTACTTACACCCTATTCTTGATAATCCATCAGCGTCGTATTTTTTAAACCTGATTTTGAAGGGAAAATTTCTTCGTTGAATGTTGCGACACTGGATTTTACGCTTGATTGCAGTACCCTTACGTATGATTAATACGATGTCTAACTTATTTTTAGAATATTTGTTTTTCATTTTAATATTTTCTTGTTTTAATATACAAAGGTACTAATTCTCTTCAAATTCATTTGGCATTTATTGCTATTTTCAAATAAACGTTTTGGAATTAATTTAATGCAAAGCGTATTCTTAGAGTCTATTTTCTCAAGCAGAAATGGAAACTTTATTCCGAGATGGTGTGAATCCAGGTTTCCAGTCATCATTTGTAATTGATGAATTCGAATTTCTTTTTTCCCCTCTATTCAGAATTCACATGTTCTAAATAATGAAATAAGGTAAGGGTGTTCAACTTTTACTTTTGTTAGTTAGAATCACCTTTTCTATTCAGGACTTTACCTTGGCCACGCCCCAGCTTAGTCCGCCTATACGTGAAGAGAATATGGATGATTCGCTAACAGAGGTATGTATTATTTTCTCATTATATCATCACTGACTCTCGCCTTTTCTCCCTGTGCAGCTGTCTAAAAATATCTATACATTCTTTGATCAGTCGGACGATACGTTTTTCTTGTTAACTACATTTACAAAATAGTGTTTGAGTCATTCACAAATGAATGGTGGACACGTTTATCAAAACTTATATAAAGCATTTAAATCATATGTAAAAACAGAAAGTGTAATCTTTAACATATATGAATTTCGTTATTTTCTTTTCATATTGTTTTTTGCTACTTTATGTCTAGGAAAATGCCTTTATCGATTCTAGAGAAAATCATGTACTTTATGTCATGAAATATGACAGGTCCTTGAAAGAAAGGTGATATTACGTGTATGGCAGCGTTTCAAATGATTCATTATAAATTGTCGTAACATATTTAGATGTAGTTGAAAACTTTATTCGGAGGATATATTTTACGTATATTGGCATATTATATCATGTTAGACGCTAACACGTCTTTATCTTATCAGAGACATTTATCTAAAAACAAATTATCCACCTTTTTTCCAAATACCGAGTACAAAAGATAGGACAGGCATGCACTTTGATCAAATTTGTTGTTATATTATGACCCATTTAATTTCAGCTTAGACGTCTATCAGAGAAGTGCTTTCAATCTTTCTACACAGGAAGACGCCTTTTAAACCTCAAGCGTTCATTGTACCAGGATGAAACTGTTTCCTCAAAAAGATTGAGGAATGAGAATTTCTCACCAATGTCATCATCTTTGACAATATTGGCTAAGGTAAGTTCATTAATGTAATATATTACGTTGTTTCTTTTCGTACGTTTTAAAGACAGATTAGAGACAATTTTTTTTTCTGTTCATCCAAAAGAAATATGTCAAACTCTAGTATTAAACTCCTTAAGCAAAGGAGATGTACTTATTATCAGAATGAAAACTAAATCTTGCATTCATGAGTAATAAGGTAATAACCATTCTAAATATTTGGTGTACTTTCAATTTTTCACTGTGTTGTTCCCTCGACACCTATTTTTCGAACTTTACTCTTGGCAACTTATAAGTATTGAAACAATATAGTGTCCATTTTTATACTTTCATACAAAATTGCCCCCCAATTTCGTATCAGCGCATCAGTGGGTACTGCCCCCACTGTATTAAGTGTTCTGAGTAGCAGCTTCAAAGTAGAATGCACTTTACTGTGATTCCTGTAGCCTATGGCAACGTAGTTTGCAATACAGCTATGTTACAAAAGTTGTTAGGTGTCTGAATTTCGCTGGTACTAGGTCATAATATCATCACTCAATTATTAATTTTTAGGCTGTAACTTATATTTACACAAAAACTATTTATAATTCCTGATCGGAATTTATCAACCTTTTTTGTCTTTATTTTATAAGCAAGCACGTGAAGGGTCGATTTATGTTGTCCGATTTCTTCATGGGACGAAAACGTTAGTGGGCCGATTCTGCTATGGTCGAAAAGTCCGGGAATCTGCATTGAAGCCGTTAAATATGACGGTGGATAAAAACACGTTTAAAGAGACAAGATGAACATACTTTAGGATCCAAATGACGTAATTTTCTACAAACCCCCATTATCTGACCACATGCAAGTGTATAAGTTTTCCCTGTAATATGCAAGCCAATCGCTTGTGCAACTTGTTCTTTGTCCTTCAGAATTGTCGCTAAGACCAGAAATGTCGTACGGATTTACTGGAAATAACAGAATCCGGAAGCAGAGTTTATATTACTGTAAAAATAAACAACATTGAGAGTTTTGTCAAAACTAAAATATTTTCAATGATCAATAAGCATATGTCATTTTCTTTTCCATTGCAGCCATCTCCACGTTCAGACACTACTTCTGCAATCCTAGACGCAGTGAATCGTATAACCCTTGAATCTGACCTTATCGCTGATGGGTCAAAGACGTATAGCCTTCCCACAATGCCAAGTAAACATAAGGACCTGAGATGCATAACTGCCGATACGGTAAGACCAGATATGATTTGCATATTGCCTTGAAAAGCATGACTTTCTGGATTAATATGAAGTATATCCAGGTTAGCACATAGTGTTTAGATTTTTCTCTCTTGGAGCTGACGGCCGCATTTCGTATAAAGATCATTAACACCAATTGTTATCACATTTATAATCTGCTAATTGTTTCGAAATTTACATGAAGTCAGATCCAATATGACTAAGTATTCTTGAATTTATACTTAAGAAATTATAAACTTCTTTAATAATCTGTTTTCTTTTGTCTGAAATACAAACAAACAGAACAAAAACAATCACACAATCTTCATTTCTCATATTGTGCTCCAAAAGATAAAAGAGACTGGATGGTATCAGTAGCAGACAGAAAGTCATGGTTTCTCAATACAGATCTTTACAGAGGGTCATGGTCTCTAGGTACAGGGGTGGTTATTATTTGACGTAGAATATAACATGTCGTCCTCGATAATACAATAGCTGAGAAAGACATTCCGTCATCGTGAAGGAAAGGTATGCGAAAAAGCATATCAATCAAAACTTCTGTTTTAACATTTTAATTAGCGATACTTACATTTAAGCTTTGATACATTTTTGTATTAATCTAGTTTTATTGTGCAATGCTACTGAATAAATTATTTCTTCCATGCTGTCTCTGACTTGGATTTTGAGGGTTTAGTAGTATTTATTTGTTTATTTACAGATGGCTGCAGTTTTAAGAGGTGACTACTTTGGGATTATTAGAAACTGTACTATTATTGACTGTAGATACCCCTACGAGTTTGAAGGAGGACACATTGAAGTATGTGAATTGTAAGAGAGAGAGAGAGAGAGAGAGAGAGAGAGAGAGAGAGAGAGAGAGAGAGAGAGAGAGAATTACAAATGTACACCAAACAGAATGGAAAGTGCTATCCCTTGATTCTACAGGAGAATGTTTAATAATACAAGGCAGAATTAATATTTTAATACAAATAATAGTATCATACGGGTTAAAATTTAATTCATATTCTACGGAGATACGAACCCAGGTCCGCGAGTAAACGGCACCCATCACCATGCCTACACACACCAGTCCATATTCCATCACGACTAAGCCTACATCACCAAAAAAAGGATGCCACAAAGTCGTTGGTATATACATTCGTGCGTACTGGACACTCGCATGGGATCTAGTAATTAATTTTTATTTGTCTACAAAGTCCTTGAAGGTATATAGGATTAATTATTGGTAATTACAAATATACACCAAAAACAGAACGGAAAGTGTGTGTGTGTGTGTGTGTGTGTGTGTGTGTGTGTTATTTAAGTTACCTTTTGCCATGTACGAATTTGTACTTTAAACAATGACACGACAACTACATCAACAACGACATTAATAATAATAATAATAATAATAATAATAATAATAATAATAATAATAATAATAATAAATTTTATATTTTAATATACACATAAATTGTATAATTTTTTCTTTGCCTTTGGAGGAATTCGTGAATACAGTACTTGCTTACACGAATGTGTATTTCTATTTTTTATTCACGAAAACATTGGCAATTGATTAATTATATTTTCAGTCAAGTGAATAATTGTCATTTAATTTTTGTAGTTACATATTGCTCTATTGTAGTGAAAGTTTAGAACAATCGCTTTCGAATTATTTTCTTGTCATGATGGAATTTTCTGTTACTTTTTGGGGTCGGGTGGGGTTGGGGATGTTGTTGTTGCCAGTTTAAAATGTATAATACCCTATCATTGCAGGGTGCTGTGAATGTCTACACAAAAGAAATGATGCAACAGTTTCTGCATCAAGCTTTCTATGGGAGTTACAACACCAAAAGGAGCATTCTTATCTTTCATTGTGAATTTTCCTCAGAGAGAGGGCCAAAAATGTAAGTGCAAATATCGCATTTCTACCAGAGGAAAATGTTCCTAAAGAATGTTGATTGTAGTTTTATCCACTTTTTGATCGGTGCAAAACTGAGGAATTTTCCGCAAATGTTTCAGTCCTTTCAAGTATTACATGCTACGGGGAAAACCTTTGCTATTTGGTTTCTTGGATACATTTAAAATTTCAGAGATTGGAGATCTCTCTTTATCAAGGAGCTTATGTTCAGGGTTTTAGCTTCATGTTTTGGGAGTGGGGTTATATTTGTTCATGCTTTGGGAGTAGGGTTATATTTGTTCATGCTTTGGGAGTAGGGTTATATTTGTTCTAATTCTAAAGTGTTTTCTTAAATTAAACTTAAAAATTATCTTGCATGCTGCAGTGAAAATAATGATTATCGTCAGATTAGTTTGTTGAAAAACAGAAGAAAAATGATCTTCTTTGGAGAGTGATTACAGAGCATCTGAAGTCATATCAAAACCTTCTATAGCCACTCAGTAACTCTGAAGTCATATCAAAACCTTCTATAGCCACTCCATAACTCTGAAATCATATCAAAATCTTCTATACTCACTCAATAACTGTGAAGTCAGATCAAAACCATCTATAGCCACTCAATAAATACTTCCATATATATTGCCTTCATTTTGGGGGAGAATTAAATTTTTAAAAAAATAAGTCAGAAACAGATTCGTAATACTGAATCCTAAATATATTTTCCCATACTATTTCTTGATTGATTGATTGATTGATTGATTGATTGATTGATTTATTTATCTATTTTTTGCAGGTATCGCTTCTTGAGAGAGCAAGATAGAATTCTAAATAAGGACAAATATCCACACCTGTGCTACCCAGAAGTTTACCTGTTAGAAGGAGGCTACAAGGCCTTTTATGAAAACCACAAGGTAAAAATCTGGCTAAGTCTAAATATTCAAGGTGTGATATTTTAATCTATATAAACCCGTATTTTAAATATCACACATAGATTGCTTTACTGTTTTAACCCAGGGATGGATAATCTATTAATGAATGATAGTAATGGAATTGTAACCGCTACACAGGGTAGTATCTCAGTTTGTAAAGTACTTTGCACGTTATTTTCTTTAATAAACCTTGTAAGGTTAGGATAGGGGAAAATTGTGAGAACAGTATAAATACGGCGTAAGGTTAGGATAGGGAAAAATTGTGAGAACAGTATAAATACGGTGGAAAAGGATCAGACATCAGTATTGTTAAAAAATACGCCTAGGGATTATCCTTACGTATCCATTTTATGACATTTCCTTATTATGAAATTAGAACAAAGCCTTTCTGTGAAACATG
>JAECUM010051366.1:0-19673 GCA_016617855.1 Megalonaias nervosa | reverse complement strand
CTAACACGTAGGCCGAAATGACCTTGGCAATAGCCAATCGTTTTCGCGTGGTGTTTACAAACTCTATGAACCATAGAGAGCTAAAAAATAGTGCAAATGCAATATCTTTTACGTTCTAAACAAACTGAATTTACTGAATAAAATATGGAATCCCGTGAAAATAATCATTACAATAAAATGTAATGAAACAAAAATAAAATAAAAAAGAATTTTAAAACTAACACACATTAAGCAATTTAATTACATATACGTAACAATATATATATATATATATATATATATATATATATATATATATATATATATATATATATATATATATATACATGATGTAGATTTTCTGGTATCTTTAGTAACAAGTCTTTAAAGTGCTAGATCATCGATTAGTAACAAGTGTTCAAAATGGAAGAACATCAATACTACCAAATCTTTAAAAAGCTAGAGCATCTGTTTGTTACAAGTGCCAGAGCATCTATTGGTAACAAGTCTTTAAAATGGTAGAGCGTCATGAGGAACTAGACTTTAAAATGGTAGAGCATCGTGAGTAATGAGTCCTTAAAATGGTAGAGCATATTGAGAAACAAGCCTTCAGAAATATAGATTATCGTTAGTAACATATATATAGTGTGGTAGGGTATCATTTACTTGTCGTTTAAGTGGTCAGAAAACCATTAGTAACAGAACTTTAAAGTATAAAAGACAAACTCTTTAAAAATGGTAGAGTATCATTAGTAACAAGTCGTATAGCATCATTGATAACAAGTCTTTAAATTGGTAGAGCAGAACATCTTTAGTGGAAGAGCGTTAGTGGTAACAAGTGTTTAAAGTAGTACAGCATCATTATAATCACACGTAGAGCATCATTAGTAATAAGTCGTAGAGGATCATTAGCAACAAGTCGTAGAGCATAATGAGTAACAAGTTGTAGAACATAATTAGTAACAAGTCGTAGAGCATCATTAGTAACAAGTCTTTAAAGTGTTAGAGGGCAAGTAAGGAACACGTCTTTATTGTGGATGAGCATCGTTTGTAAAAGACCTTCAAGTGGTAAGACATTTATACAAATATTTTAGTGATAAATATTGTGAAAATTTATTTGTATATGGAACAAGTCATAATGAATTCTAATCAAATTAATTTGGAAATTTATGACATATTTGCATTAAGAACTTTACTTTGCTATAGGTGTTCGTGTCCTTTTTTCTGCTTACTTGAACATGTTTTACATAAGTCCTATCCATTATTTAGAAAATTGCAATCTTGTGTTTGATAACTCTCTCCACCAGCTAATTGAATTACACGTGTTTCCATTGTATCAATGTTGATAACTCCTTCCACCAGGAAATTGAATATGATGTGTTTCCATTATATCAATGTATTTATATTGATAAATATTAGTGGATTAAAATTATTTCTAGCGAAATGTATTAACTTTAATACCTGTATCAATAACTGTAAGTGAATGCATAATAGTAACTTTCAGTGCCTAAAAATTCCTTTGGTAACTTTGAGAAATAGTTAAGTTTTATTAGTAACATGTAGTGAGAAACGATTACCTAATTATTTAAAGTGATTCATTTTTCCTTAAATAGGTAGAATGGCAAAGAGCACTTTCATTTCCTCACCCGACAAGGATATTTGGAATCTAACAAAACATTGATAAAAGTGACTCGACAAGGGACATCTGGAATCTTAAACAACATGTTAAAACTCACTCGACAAGGGACATTTGGAATCTTACAAAACATTGATAAAAGTGACTCGACAAGGGACATCTGGAATCTTAAACAACATGTTAAAACTCACTCGACAAGGGACATCTGGAATCTTAAACAACATGTTAAAACTCACTCGACAAGGGACATTTGGAATCTTAAACAACATGTTAAAACTCACTCGACAATGGACATTTGGAATCTTAAACAACATGTTAAAACTCACTCGACAAGGGACATTTGGAATCTTACAAAACATTGATAAAAGTGACTCGACAAGGGACATCTGGAATCTTAAACAACATGTTAAAACTCACTCGACAATAGACATTTGGAATCTTACAAAACATGTTAAAACGTTCTCGACAAGGGACATTTGGAATCTTACACATGTTAAAACACACTTGACAAGAGCCATTTGGAATCTTACACAACATGTTACAACACACTCAACGAGGGACATTTGGAATCTTACACATACATGTTAAAACACACTCGGCAAGGGACATTTGGAATCTTAAACAACATGTTAAAATACAACCGTCAAGGGATATTTGGAATCTTAAACAACATGTTAAAACTTACCCGACAAGGGACATTTGGAATCTCACACATACATGTTAAAACACACTCGTCAAGGGACATTTGGAATCTTAAACAACATGTTAAAATACACTCGACAACGGACATTTGAAATTTTAAAACAACATGTTAAAACACACCCGACAAGGGACATTTGGAATCTTACATAACACAACATGTTAAAACTCAATCTTACACAACATGTTAAAACTCACTAGTGAAAGTACATTTGGAATCTTACACAACATGTTAAAATTCACCCGACAGGGGATATTTGGAATCTTAAACAACATCTTAAAACACACTCGACAAGGGTCATTTGGAATCTTACATAACATGTTAAAACTCACTCGACAAGGGACATTTGGAATCTTACACATCATGTTGAAAATTAAACTCACTAGGGAATGTACATTTGGAATGTTACACAACATGTTAAAAATCACTAGTGAAAGAACATTTGGAATCTTACACATGTTAGAACTCACTCGACAAGGGACATTTGGAATCTTACAAATGTTAAAACTCATTCATCAAGGGACATTTGGAATCTTACATGTTAACACTCACTCCGCATGGGAAAGCTTGGAATCTTACGCAACATGTTAAAACTCAGTCCTCAGGAGACTTGGAATCTCACACAACATGTTAAAAGCAAGCACCACTGAGAGAATAATGAATTTGATGCACATAGAATTAAAAGCTGCCGCAGACGAAAGACAACCAGATATGATTCCAGAACTAGACTTGTAAATGTTGTAAATGAAAAAGATAGGATAGAAAGAACGTACCATTTAAAACCAGAAAAAATAATTCTCCAATTACGACGGAAAAGGCATAAAATTAAACATTAAAGTAATCGTTACTCAAAATTACAACTAAAAAGTCTAATTGTAAATATCAAACGAGTTAATGTACCTAATTACGATGGGGAAGGGTCTATAATTAAAGTCAAAGGGAGTAATACTCCAAAATACGATGGAAAAGGCCTACAATTAAATATTAATAGAATTATTACTACAAAATACGATGGAAAAGGCCTACAATTAAATATTAATAGAATTATTACTCCAAAATACGATGGAAAAGGCCTACAATTAAATATTAATAGAATTATTACTCCAAATTACAACGGAAAAGGTCTACAATTAAATACTTATAAAAGTTATTAATCCCAATTACGATGACAAAGACTGCATGTACATATCAAAGGAGTTAATGCCCCGAATTACGATGCAAAAGGCTTACAATTACATAGCAAAGGAGTTAATGCTCCAAATTACGATGCAAAAGGCTTACAATTACATAGCAAAGGAATTAATGCTTCAAATTACGATGCAAAAGGCTCACAATTACATAGCAAAGGAATTAATGCTTCAAATTACGATGCAAAAGGCTTACAATTACATAGCAAAGGAATTAATGCTTCAAAGAGAAAAAATGACACTATCTTTAATAAGCTAGATAAGACAAACATAAGTTTTAAACAAGATGATTATTTTGTTAAATAAAGGTTTGACATAAATATATGATGGCATTAAACAAATAGAAACTGAATTGATTCGCTTCACAGTAGAAATGAAAAAAAAAATGCTGAAAAGGAACAGGCTTTTGTTTGGAACAATCCATATATCATATTTTAGGTGGTTTTTCATCATTGGCTACGTTAGTTACAAACGAAAGACATGGTCTAAACAATATGAATTGCAAAGTGCAGCTGTAACACAAGAAAGTAAAGGTGTAGAGCCTATGTCATGCAAACAACCTGTACTTCATAACAACTGTTATACAACTGTACATCATAGAAACTATTACATAACTGTACACCATTGCAACTATCATGTACATATGTTACATTACGTGTAGATTTTAATTTCACTGTGTAGATGATGTATATCGTATTGAGATAAAACTGTATATTACATTATGTGTGGATTATATATATCGAATCTATGTTGGGATTTGGACCTAGACAAGGAAATCTCAGTCAAGGGGTTACATTATTTGTCTGCCCACAAGGCTTGCCAAGTGGAGAGACTTTCTTGTCTCGGTCCAAACCCCAACGTAGATTATTTTTCTCACCCAATATTTTCCATTAAAGTAAAATGAACTCATCACTAGTGTAATATAGTTCACGTCCAAATGTTTACATGTGGCTCATTAATACAAATATGTTAATGACGGCTGTGGTGTGACCGTTGCATCCGAAGTACACAGTTTATACGCATGAGCAAAGAAAAATAACAACATTAAACGTTGCATAGTATTGAGGTATTATCACATTTAATATATGGATGTTATATGAAATTAACAATAAATAATTAATAGTTATTACAAGAAACTGCTTCATTTTCATCAGTTCCAATTTTGAAAAGTTATATTGTAAATGAAGAAACGATATCGGGTACTAAACTCTACTATAGTTATACTTAGTACAAGCTGTAACGAAGAGTAACATGTTGCATTAGATTATTCATGGATAATTAAGAGATCTGTGTCACTATCGTATATAACTCTCCTTTTCTTTGGAGGAGGTGAAACTGTTTGTGACATACTTGTGTTGTCCTTAATATTGATTGTAAAATTGCCCCCGTGTATAAAAGACCCTCCAAATACGGACCCTAGCGGATAAGCATTTGCTAAACTTTCAAGTTCACGGATTCTTTGAAAATTTATTTTTCTCTCTTGGAAATATGGCAAGTCCTACAGTGAAATTTGCTTATGGATTAATGTGCTGACGGATAAATTATTCCTTCTGGCTGGTAAGTGCATTATTTGTCATTAAATATTGTAGGTATATTTTGTATTCAAATGGGGCACAATGGAGATGCTTAACAAAATTAGAATAAAGCATGTTTGACATAACACATTTCTAGTTGTTACTAAGTTTTCTGTAGTTGTTAAGAGAGTTGGGAGGCTATGAAGTGTATAGGTCTATAGTCTATGTGCATAGATCAGTATTTTCTGTCATAGTTCATTTCACACAGCATTGAGAATTTTATCCTATCTGTAGCACAGTCAATTTTCAGGTCAGCGTCATTAAATGTAGCTAACAGTATATAATTTGTTTCACACGAAGTATTTAAAACTAGTTAGGTAGCTTTAGCTACATTTAATGACACTGACCTGAAAATGTACTGAGTCAGGCTTGCAGATAGGATAAAACTGACTATGCTGTGTGGACCGAACTATCGTAATACCAAAAAGCTCAACATCGTGTGCGTGTATGTGTCGGTCTCTCTCGAAATGTTTTGTATGGTGTTTTCTCAAAAATGGAGAGTCCTTAAGTTACTATGTTGTTTTGTTATATATTTTTGTTGTTGTTGTTGTTGTTGTCGTTGTTTGATTTTAGAACAACTACGCCAGGCATAGCAGAAGACAACAAAGGTTTATTTTTTAAAAAGTAGTCCCTAGCGCGTGGACACCTTGACTGAGATGACTGGTATGAGATGACTGGACTGAGAAAAGAAAAGTAAGGTTAGCAAAACAGCTAGATTCCTCTGTCGCATGGGTGAGAAATATATATATATATATATATATATATATATATATATATATATATATATATATATATATATATATATATATATATATATATATATATTCATTCACTGTATGCAGAATATGTATATTACATTGTGTGTAGATAATATGTATTGCGTTGTGTGTGGATGATGTACATTTTACACTGTACGTGGTGGACCACAATGGTAATGCCACGCTAGCCAACTAAGAAAAAACGACACAAAAACTAGTCGCCTACATAAAATACTGCATATATCAAACATAATACTATTATAGGGATGAAAAATTATACGTGTCATTTTCGGTACAAACTGTTAATAAGTCAGTTAATAATTGATCATTAGCCATTTAGGAACTGTATATTCTGCCTATATATAGACTGTTGTAGTTGCTGATGCTTTGTATATTTAATTTAATTGTTTGTCTGTTAGTTTCAAATTATTTTTTATTCCATTACATGTTATTGCAATGTAACATTGTTTACTGGACTTGACCTTGTCCAAAACTGAATTCAGTTCTGTTTGACCTGATTGACATTTTAATTTTTTTATTTCATTGATGTAAACAGCTAATAATAGCTTCATTATCCTCTATGGTTATGAGTTCATTGACCAAATTATTATGCAGGTAAACATGTTGATTTGGGTCAGGGTTTTGGGGATTCCAAAGTGAATTGTATAGGGTATTATGTTTCAAATAAACAAGGCTCATTAAATCATGCTAGAAAGTTATTTTCCATTAGGTAATGGTTGTTTTAGAAAATGCTAATCTGTGGCCTGAAGTCAAACAGAGAACTATATTATTTTGTGACTGTCAGAATTTTACCAGTTGTGCTTTAACATCTAGCACTTTAAGTTGCATTATATTGTGACCAGTTTGGGCTGAATTGTATTTTATTCAAATTATTGAATTCAAGTGATTATTTTCTCTAGAAATAAAAAAGTGCTCTGACAAAATTCTTGGATGAAGACATTAATTGGAATTTATAATGAATTCAGACCTGGAATAATATTTCTGTGATTCAACAAGAGACTGTTGACACATCGGTACGACACAGGCCATAACAGACACGTCATCGTCTTCAATTTTAAATCTCTTTGGGACTTGAACTGAATTTTATTCAAGACTTTTTATTACTAGGACTTTGTCTTTAATTCTTGGATTATTTTTGGATTTAATTCGCAAAACCGTAAGTTCCCTTTTTCTCATTTTTCACTTTGTATTCTAGGAAAATAAATTATTTGTTAAATTTTACAAAGCTTGTTGTCTTCTCTTTTTTCTGTTACTTATTTTAAGAGCATAGACTTGTAACACTGGTACGTGGTAAAATTTTGCTTGTGCATATATTTTAAACGCAAAACTATATGCAGCGTTCGATGAAGCAGGCGACGATGAGTGACACAATGAAAGACAGAGTTTGGTAGAAAGAGCAGCTCTAAACATACATATAGCAGTTATTATGGAATTTGTTGTAGCTGGACAGTGCTAGGAGAGTTCCAAACCCTGGTCCCAGCGAGAAGAAAATTTGCGCTGCGGCATCAATCCACACCTGAAAGATAGACGGACAAAAATAAAATATCACCTTGTTAATCCTTATTTGCCACGCGCATTAAGTACCACGCTTGCCTGATGGATTTTGTCAGGTGTCTTCCATCTTTGTTATTGTAGTTATTAATTCTTATTACCTTTACGAGATCTTCACAGTATGTATATTTAAAGAGCCAACATTTACAGCATTCATAAAGGACTTTTAAGAGTAAGAAAGGAATGTTTTCTAAAGCTGTATTTTTATTCATACCACGTGATTTGTACATCTTATTCTAAACAATCATGTAATGTTTATTTCACGGAGAGAATACAAATATATTATATTACTCCTGTACTTTCCTGAAATATATTATAGTGATTTTTTTTTTTCTTGCCCGAATTAGGAATTTAGACCTACCCCGGGATCCGCTAACCGCTCCCACTTGGGTGTGATGTAATATTTAATTCCATTTAGAGCCCCGTCTAGCGTACATCCCCGGATAAGGAGTATCGCAAGGACAAGATAGGGCACGGTGGCTGTAATCCACACCGCCTGAAACGATAAAAATAAAAACGTGTATATATATATATATATATATATATATATATATATATATATATATATATATATATATATATATATCTCGTGGTATAGTAGTGTCTTGATTATCACCCGTGAGTCGCTGCGCAAATGCTTTCAGAAGTTGTCCGCGGATATGTGTGCAGCATCCTCGTCTGTTTCGGATCCGAGTCCCTGAAACATACTCACAGGTAATCATTGTGATACTTCAAAAAATTGACAGGTTTTTGGTGAAAGAACATTTTACGTGAGATAGCAATAACATATTAATATAAAATGATATTCAATAATCAATGAAATATCTGTACTTTTAATATTTGCCGTTATTCGAAAAACTTTGTAACGAACCCCCACAATCCCCCCTGCCCCAACAAACAAGACATTCAAGAAATCATTCGATTTTAATAACCTGAAACTATTGCTAACGTTGTTGTGAGCAATGTAACGTCATCTCAAGTCATTGTGAAATCACAAACGTTATAGCATAATACAGCGACGTGCTTGAAAGCAGTTCAAAATGGTAATTACTGAAATCCGATTTTTTTCTAACATGAGATGGAAAAAGCTGAGGACGTCCAGTTCGATGTGAACTAGACTAGGTCACCATCAGTCAGAATATCCTCGGCCTTTTCCATCAATTGAGAAAGTAATTTCTGATGTTGTTCTTCGCCAGTGCAATCAATATTCTGAACTACTTTTTGTTCACATGAAACTGAATGGTGGCGGATGAAGACAAAGTTATAATTGGAATTGTGTCATCATTTCTTGTGGAAACTTACGTGGTGCACCAAACACATCCAATTGATGTTTATTCCTGCTTCCGAGTTTATTTCTTGACTAGACGGAATTGGCTGAGCGATTTTCCGATCGCGATCGGAACATCGCCAGCTCTTTCCGTCAGATCGAAAAGAATTCTCGGTATTAGGTCGAGAGGTATTCTTGGTAGTAGTTGTACACTCAAGTTTGATGTGTTTAGTGATTCGTCGCTGGAGGAGTGCTCCATGCATGTTAGGACAGGAAAGGCCTAGAATGTTCCGATTGAGACTTTAGTCCGTCCACTATCATCTTGTTCCATACGAAGGAAAGTAGTTCAAAATATTGTTCTCAATAGGGACGAACTACAGCCGATGTTTCCTTGTCGACTTGACAGAAAAGGACCAGCTTGTTGCGACTGCTTCTGTTTGGCGATCGGAACATCGCGGGACCATTTATATTTTGGTCGTGAAATAATCTCGTAGAAGTTGTGGGAATACACATCAATTTGAAAGTCTGATGATTCGACGCCAGCGGAGTATACCACATACACAACAACAGCAACGGTCGAAAATGTTGTCATTGTGACTTGGCCTCCTTCCACCATCTGAACGAAAGTAGTTCAGAATATTTTTCTCATTGGGGACGAATTATATCCGAGGTTTCTTTATTGACATAACTGAAAGGCAGAGAATGTCCGATTGTTCCGATCGGATCACAACGCTAGCTTCGATTGTCATCGCTATGCATTGGGAAGTCAAATCATGGGCTTGGGAATAAAAGAGAAGTGAAATGAAAACGAGGCGCATCGCGTTCTAAGGCCCTAGACGGCGCTGCAAGTGTTGATTGTGATTGAATAAAATTAACAATAAAAACAAAGCAAGCCAATTATATACCACTGAAAACTTAGACTGAAGTATATTACATTAATAACGAAAGCGAAGCATTCTAATCCTCACTCTAGAGTTTAATAAAAGTAAAATTTATTGCAATGAGGAAAATGTTGTAAATTAATTAGCTGTAAATTAGTCTAAATTCAGTTTTGATGTCATGCACATGTCAACACCTGCTCGAAGCATAAGATCAAAATGCATCTGCCCGATGGGCGTAACTTTACCATACACACCTTGTTTGGTCTTTGCTAGATTAAACGGCACTTTTAACACACATAATTGGAAATATCATTCCATGGAAGTGGTAATAAAGTGCCTTTCACAGTGACATCCCAAAGCAGCAAGTCCGAGTATGTTAGCCGGCCATGGTATCGAACCAGTCATCCTTGGATTACGATCTAACAAATGAGCTACCGCGGCTCCCGTATATACCTTAGATTGGTACTTTAAAAGTCCAATACAGGTACAGTACCTTAAGACTGATATCCTTAACTGTCTGTGCAGATACAATGATGAACAGGCCGAGATTAACATTTCCCGTTGATGCGAAACACTACTAGACGGGCTGAGATTATCATCCCCGTTGATGTGATACAGTAATGTACCGGCCGAGATTATCATGCCCATTGATGTGATACAGTAATTGACTGGCCGAGATTATCATCCCCGTTGACGTGATACAGTAATGGACAGGCCGAGATTATCATCCCCGTTGATGTGATACGGGATGGACATTACGAGATTACCACCACCGCCCTTGACGTGATACAGGATAGACATTACGAGATTATCATCCCCTTGATGTTATACAGTAATGGACAGGCCAAGATTAACATTCACGTTGATGCGATACAGGAAGGACATTACGAGATTCTCATCCCCTTTGATGTGATACAGGATGGACATTACGAGATTATCAAGTAATGGACAGGCCAAGATTAACATTCACGTTGATGCGATACAGGAAGGACATTACGAGATTCTCATCCCCTTTGATGTGATACAGGATGGACATTACGAGATTATCATCACAGTTGATGTGATAATGGATTGACATTACGAAATTATCATCCCCATTGACGTAATACAGGATGGACATTACCAGATTATCATCCCCGTTGACGTAATACAAACCCATCAAAGGTTATCACTTAGCTAATGTTTTGCCCGTGAAGCTGAAGAAAGCGAGATTGCTTCGCTTAGAGACTCATGGCTTTAGCCTTAGCGGGACTCGAAGATAACACGGTCTAAATCTAAATCCATAACACTGTCTAAATCTATATCCATAACACGGTCTAAATCTAAATCCATAACACTGTCTAAATCTAAATCCATAACACTGTCTAAATCTAAATCCATAACAGCCTAGAACATCGATATCTTGGTTTTTTTTTTTAATAGGAACTTACTTGTAACATAATTAAGGTTCATAGACTTGATTACAGAGACACATTAGGTACACTTGCCTTTCCTGAAGATTTGATGCCCTTCCACATAGAAAAGTATACGATGATGAAGACAGCCAACAAACAAAGGCATAGGGACCACTTCACTCCTCCTAGGTTGTCTATTCCCGTAGATTTTTGAAACTCTAGTGCACTGTATCTACAAAACAATGAATGAGAATTTAAATTTTAGGGCTAGATTTGAAGTAAAACGTGAACAAAAGCACATTTCGTCAGGACGTCTCGAAAATTAAATACTTAGAAATTTTCTTCCCTTTTGATCACTTACTCTTCCCATCGAAGGTATTAAGGACCTCTCGTTTTGTGCCCATCAAATGCTTTTACAGACCCACCCTTTTCCGCGTAGTTCTCACAACTTACACTCGTAAATACCGGCGCACCCTTCAGTCCGTTGGTGTTGCTTTCAATGGATAGTGTGGTTTTCATACAGTAGATCGCAGTCTGAAGATGCTCGGTTTTATCCGTTGTAGGATAATCTTCAGTGAGACTGCCCATCTATTGGACCCCTGATTGGAAAAGATCTCTTTAAGTGCACCCTTCAATCTGTGGGCTAGCGTCCCCAACCCCACCCTCTAATGCAGCTAAGTACAACCTACGCGCACCCCTCACGAATTGAAGCCCACTTGCTTTAAGAAACACATTGGAGTTGCTTATCTTATTTTCGAAATAAAGGTTAATAGTATGGTGTACTTTTTAAAAAGTCTATTTTCACTGTACCAAGTCCTCTGCATTAAAGAATTAAGGTAATCACATTTATCGATTGATCAATGAGAGAGAACGCTGGTTGGTTGGCTGATTTACAACAGACAGATAGATAAAAAGGGCTTTTTAGTTTTATAAATATGTTGAGGATGGATGGATGGGTGGATTGATTGAATGACTGGTTGGTCTCTTATTTGTTTGGCTGGTTAATTGATTGGTCGGTTAAATGGTTGATTTTGGATGATCTGTGTTTTAACTGAATGTTTATAAGCATCTTACTGGAATCAAAATACAATTAAACAATGGAAATGTACTGCCTGATGCTTTCGCCTTCTTTAAAATGTAGGCTGGTTGCCTATTGTGGTTACTCTTCAACACTGTAAAACTAAGCAATGGAAATTTAAGGCTACCAGTCTTTGTAATTACACGGCATTTTATAAGAAACCCTCGCACCCCTCAGCAACCATCCCACCCGTCCAAGGATGTATAACGATGTTTGGCTACTTGCCAAATCGCTAACAAACAACACTACTGATGATGTCAGAGGGGACCAGTCTAGGTCAACTCGCGTATAGTATAGTATAGTACAGTGTAAAGGTTTACAGGAAAATCAGCACAATCCTGGCTATACAGTGAAAACTACCTTCGGCATCCACAAAAAGGCATATATATATATATATATATATATATATATATATATATATATATATATATATATATATATATATATTAAAGATAAATTCTCAAAATACAATGTCAAATTATTAGGCCCACTCATTATATTCTTAGATATAGGTAATTTTACCATCTTACAAGAAAATGTTGTATTCATATTTTATGACAAGATTAGTACTTATAAATAATACTCTGCAGCGGGTAAAGTAGTAATGTTGGTGATTAAACTCTTGTACCTACAAATAACACTCTACCGCAGCTGAAGTAGTACTATGAGTGATTAAAGGATTTGTACTTACAAATAATATTCTGCCGCGGCTAAAGTAGAACTGTTGGTGATCAAACTCTTGTTAAATCCTTCCACGGCTGAGACGCACGAGTTTGTGTTCCATTCATTGTTACACCTGGCCCATGGGACTTCAGACCGAAATGAAGCAAAAGTGTAGTATACAGCCCAGGCGATGATTGTGTTGTAATACATGCCCACGTACGTAGCCACGAAGCATATTGCATAACCAACACCTGAAATATAATTTATCACATAAATCTGGATAATTTCAATTTAAAACAATTTCAGGGATATTCAATTATTAGTCATAAAGATGCAGAATATTTTTTAGGGTCTACGCTCATTGTATAAATATGGGGCCAATTTTTAAGTGTCCAAATTTATTGGGTAGAAGTGTGTGGACAATTTATGTGAATGTACAATCAATGGGTAAAAATGTGGGGACAATTTATAAGAGTCTAAAATTATTGGGTATAAATGTGGTGAACATTTGCAAGACTCTATAATTATTGAGTATACATGTGGTAACATTTTCAAGGGTCTACAATTATTGGGCGTACATGTGGTAACATTTGCAAGAGTCTACAATTATTGGGTACAGATCTGGTAAAATTTTCAAGAGTACATAATTATTGGGTATACATGTGGAGAAAATAAATGTGGGAACAATTTATAAGAGTCTACAATTATTGGCTATACATGTGGAGACAATTTTTACTGATAAGATGCTTCAAACTTGAAGCCATCCCCAACTTAAATAATACAAATTCATTACAAATTCTTAAAAAATTCTTCATATCTTGGCTAGAAGAAAATGCATTATCTTAAATTAGCACTCGTTTAATATAATATTGATAAAACAAACTGAATCTTTTCTTTCCATGAAGCATAAGAAAAGTATAAATTTGTTAACAGATTCACACAAATTTCATATAAAAAGAGTATGCAATTAACTTCATATTGTATTACAAATTTGCTGATTATTGTCTATGAAAACAATTTCAAGTTGTCACTAAAATTTCTCTCGAACATCTACATTTCATACTTAAACCTTGTGTGACATCTGAAGGTGGTTATACTTGCGCTGTGTGGAACGCCTTAAGATTGTTATGTTTACACTAAGTGTGACATCCTAAGGTGGTTATACTTACGCTGTGTGGAACGCCTTAAGATTGTTATGTTTACACTACGTGTGACATCCAAAGGTTGTTAAACACCAAATCTCTTTGTCACATAAACTTAAACACCAAATATTGTCACATATATTTAAACGCCAAGCCCCGATGCCACATAGACTTAAACACCACATCTGTTTGTGACATACGTTAAACGCCAAATATGATGTCACATAAACTTAAGCACCACATCTGTATGTGACATAAGTTAAACCTCAAATATGATGTCACATAAACTTAAACACCACATCTGTTTGTGACATAAGTTAAACATCAAATCTGATGTCACATAAAATTGCATACTAAATATGTTGTCGTCTTTACGTTCTTTGTTCCCCTGATTCTACAAACATTAAGATAGTCATTGACAATTTTATAAAACCTTACACTTGTGAACGCCCACTGAAACATTTGGTAAAAACTTACACTTGTCAACACCCACTGAAACATTTGGTAAAAACTTACACTTGTCAACACTCACTGAAACATTTGGTAAAAGCTTACACCCGTCAACTGTTACGAGTCTGTGCTCTTAAAATAAGTAACAGAGAAGATTGAAGACAACAAGCTTTGTAAAATTTAACAAATAATTTATTTTCCTAGAATACAAAGTGAAACATGAGAAAAAAGAACTTACGGTATTGTGAATTAAATCCAAACATAATCCAAGAATTAAAGACACAAGACCTAGTAATAAAAAGTCTTGAATAAAACTCAGTTCAAGCCCCAAAGAGATCCAAAATTGAAGGCGATGACGTGTCTGTTATGGTCTGCGAAGTGCTGATGTGTCAACAGTCTCTTGTTGAATCACATAAATATTATTCCAGGTTTGAATTCAGTATAACTTCCAGTGAACGTCTTTATCCAAGAATTTTGTCAGAGAACTTTTGTATTTCCAGAGAAAATAATCACTTAATTCAATAATTTTTAAAGACAATAAAATTCAGGACAAACTGAGCACAGCATAATAGAACTTAAAGTGCTAGATGTTAAAGCACAACTGCTAAAGTCCTCACAGACACAAGATAATATAGTTCTCTGCTTGACCTCAAGGTCACAAAAAAAGCATTTTTTAAAAACAACCAATACCTAATGGAAAATAACCCTCTAGGATGATCTAATGAGTCTTGTTTATTTGCAACATAATAGTCTATAAAATTCACTTGAGAATCTCCAAAACCCTGACCCTCATCAACAAATTTACTCCTTCTTTGTTTACCTGAATAATAATTTTGTTAATAAGCTCATACACATAGAGAAAAATGGAGCTATTATTAGTTTTTTACATAAATGAAAAAAAAAAATGTTTTAAAAAAAGTCAGTCAGATCAAGCAGAAATTAACTCAATTTTTGGCAAGGTCAAGTCCAGCAAACAATGTTACATTACAATAGCATGTAATGAAATAAAAAATTTAAAACTAGCAAACAAACAATTAAATTAAATATACATAACACAACACTCACTGGGAAGTTGTGTAACATTTTGTAAAAACGTACACTTGTCAACACTCACTGAACGTTGTGCAATATTTTGAAAATCTTACACTTGTCAACACTTTCTAAACTTTGTGTAACATTTGGTGAAAGCTTACACTTGTCAACATTCACAGAACTGTATTTTGAAAATTTTGCTCTTGTCGACACTTACTGAACGTTGTTACATTTTGATAAAAGCTTACACTTGTTAACGCTCACTGAACGTTGTGCAATATTTTGAAACGTTTACATTTGTCAAAGCTCCCTGATCGTTGTGTAACCATTTTTATGATAACTTACACTTGTCAACACTCACCGAACATTGTGAAACATTATGATAAAAGCTTACACTTGTCAACACTCATTGAACGTTGTGTAATATTTTAATGATTATTTTTCTTTCTAAACTTACACAAGTGTTAATTCTATTTGACTGTTTTTACACAGAATGACAATACCTACATGTTGATTATACCAGACTATTTTACACAGAATGACAATACCTATATGCTAATTATACCAGATTATTTTACACAGAATGACAATACCTACATGTTGATTATACCAGACTCTTTTACACAGAATGACAATACCTACATGTTGATTATACCAGACTCTTTTACACAGAATGACAATACCTACATGTTGATTATACCAGATTATTTTACACATAATGACAATACCTACATGTTTATACGAGACTATGTTACACAGAATGACAATACCTACATGCTAATTATACCAGACTATTTTACACAGAATGACAATACCTACATGTTGTTTAAACCAGACTCTTTTACACAGAATGACAATACCTACATGTAAATTATACCAGATTATTTTACACATAATGACAATACATACATGTTGATTATACCAGACTATTTTACACAGAATGACAATACCTACATGCTAATTATACCAAGAGAAATCAGGAAAATGCCTCACAGAAGATCAAGAGATCCTCAAGCGATGGACAGAATACTGCTCAAAATTGTACAATCATAAGACCCAAGGAGATCTAGCAGTACTAAATTGCCCTCAGGCAGAAGAAACTGATGACAACCCCATTCTTCGTCCTAACAACAGTCTGCAACAAGATACGGCAGACAGGAGAATGGCCCACCACACGGATTCAATCCTTGTCATTGTGCTCCCCAAGAAAGGAAACCTACAACTATGCCAGAACTACAGAACCATCAGTTTGATCAGTCACCCGAGCAAAGTCAAGCTGAAGATAATTCTCAACAGACTAAAGCCTCAAGCAGAGAAACTTATTGCTGAAGATCAGGCAGGCTTCCGAGCAGGAAGGAGCACCATAGAACAAATCTTCAATCTCAGACTCCTTTGCGATAAATACCTTCCGCATTAGCAGAATCTATACCATGTCTTTATCGATTTCAAAAATGCCTTTGATAGGGTATGGCATGCAGCCTTATGGGCAACTGTGAGGAAGTACAACATCAAGTCAGACCTGGTGCAGGTTGTTGAGCACCTCTATGAGAAAGCCACCAGTGCTGTTCTCATCAATGGCAGCACAGGAGATTGGTTTCGAACATCAGTTGGAGCCAGACAGGGATGTATACTGTCACCTACTCTCTTCAACATTTTCCTGGAAAGGATCATGGAGGATGCCTTGCATGACCACAAGGGCACTGTCAGCATCGGAGGAAGAACAATCACCAGCCTTCACTTCGCAGATGATATTAATGGTTTAGCAGGAGACGAAAAAGAACTGTTGGTTGAGCTCTTCGACACAACCTCCACTGTATATGGTATGGAGATCAGCGCCGAAAAAAAATCAAACTGATGACAAACAACATCAATGGCATCAGTGCAGAAATAAAGGTCAGTGGACAGAAGCTGGAAAGAGTCACAAGCTTCAAGTACTTGGGCTCAATTATCACAGATGAGGGCTCCAAAAAGAACTACTTTGCAGGATTGCCCAGACAACAGCAGCAATAACAAGGTTGAGACCAATATGGAAAGATACCAACATTGCTTTTGGTTCCAAAATAAAGCTGATGCGCTCGATTGTCATACCTCTCTTTCTGTATGATTGTGAAACATGGACGCTCACATCAGATCTACAAATAAGGATTCAAACCTTCGAAATGAGATGTACCTCAAGATCTTGGATATCTCATACATTGAGCATGTAACCAACAAAGAAGTCCACAACAGGATCCAATGAGCCATCGGATTCTATGAAGACCTCTTGACCACTGTCAAAAAGCGCAAACTGAAGTGGTACGGTCATGTCTCAAGATCATCTGGACTGGCAAAATCAATCTTGCAAGGCACAGTGCGAGGGTGCAGAAGAAGAGGCAATCAGAAAAAGAGGTGGGAAGACAACATTAAGGTGTGGACAGGCATGGGATTTGGAGATTCCCAAAGGGCTGTAAACAACAGGGAAAGATGGAGAAAATTTTTTGTAAAGTCAACTGTGGTGCCCCAACAACCTCTTAGGTTAAGGGATTTATGATGGTTACGATTACACAGAATGGCAATACCTACATGCTAATTATGCCAGATTATTTTACACAGAATGACAATACCTACATTTTGATTATACCAGAGTCTTTTACACAGAATGACAATACCTACATTTTGATTATACCAGAGTCTTTTACACAGAATGACAATACCTACATTTTGATTATACCAGAGTCTTTTATACAGAACAGAATGACAATACCTACATTTTGATTATACCAGATTATTTTACACAGAATGACAATACCTACATGTTTATACGAGACTATGTTACACAGAATGACAACACCTACATTTTGATTATACGAGACTATGTTACACAGAATGACAATACCTACATGCTAATTATACCAGACTATTTTGCACAGAATGACAATATCTACATGTTTATACGAGACTATGTTACACAGAATGATAATACCTACATGTTTATACGAGACTATGTTACTCAGAATGACAATACCTACATGTTGATTATACCAGACTATTTTGCACAGAATGACAATACCTACATGTTTATACGAGACTATGTTACACAGAATGACAATACCTACATTTTGATTATACCAGACTATTTTGCACAGAATGACAATATCTACATGTTTATACGAGACTATTTTACACAGAATGACAATACCTACATGCTAATTATACCAGATTATTTTGCACAGAATGACAATACCTACATGTTTATACCAGACTATTGTACACAGAATGATAATACCTACACGCTAATGATACCAGACCATTTTACACAGAATGATAATACCTACATGCTAATTATACCAGACTATTGTACAAAGAATGACAATACCTACATGCTAATTATACCAGACCATTTTACACAGAATGACAATACCTATATGCTAATTATACCAGATTGTGTTGCACAGAATGACAATACCTACATGCTAATTACACCAGACAATTTTGCACAGAATGACAATACCTACATGCTAATTATACCAGACTACTGTACACAAAATGACAATATCTACATGTTTATACGAGACTATGTTACTCAGAATGACAATACCTACATGTTGATTATACCAGACTATTTTACACAGAATGACAATACCTACATGTTGATTACACCAGACTATGTTACTCAGCATGACAATACCTACATGTTTATACGAGACTGTTTTACACAGAATGACAATACCTATATGCTAATTATACCAGATTATGTTGCACAGAATGATAATACATACATGCTAATTACAAAAAACTATTTTACACAGAATGACAACACCTACATGCTTATACGAGACTGTTACTCAGAATGAGAATATCTACATGTTTATACCAGACTATTTTACACAGAATGACAATACCTGCATGATAATTATACCAGACTATTTTGCAAAGAATGACAATACCTACATGTTTATATCATACTATTTTACACAGAATGATAATATCTACATGTTTATACGAGACAATGTTACTCAGAATGACAATATCTGCATGCTAATTATACCAGACGATTTTGCACAAAATGGCAACACCTACATGTTGATTATACCAGATTCTTTTACACAGAATGACAATACCTACATGTTTATACCAGACTACTTTACATAGAATGACAATACCTGCATGCTAATTATACCAGACTATTTTACACAGAATGACAATACCTACATGTTTATTCGAGACCATGTTAGTCAGAATGACAATACCTACATGTTGATTATACCAGACTATTTTACACGGAATGACAATGCCTGCATGTTTATACCAGACTACTTTACACAGAATGACAATCCCTATATGCTAATTATACCAGACTCTTTTACACAGAATGACAATA
>JAECUM010051365.1:0-26396 GCA_016617855.1 Megalonaias nervosa | reverse complement strand
TGGTCATTATAAGCTACGGTTCTCTCAAATCACTGGTCGTAATAAACGGCAGTTCTCATAAACCAATGGTTATAACAAACAGCGGTTAAACCATCGGTAATTCTAAATAGCAGTTCTCTTAAACTTGGTCTTTTTACGATAAGCATCCTAATTTGATTCAGTTTCAGGTCAAACTGAAAGGGATCTTTATTGAAGGGTGAGACTTTTTTTCTTAAATTTTGGAGCAAGATTTATATACAAAATTTGTCAATCATTATTATCTACTCTTCATATGTTTGTTGTGCTGTTAACGACTTTATAGCCTTTAAGTAACAGAAAAGAGCGAAAATCAACTAATTTTGTAAAATTCAACAAATGATTAATTTCCCTAATATAAAATGTGAAACTCTAAACGGAACTGAACAGTATTGTAACTCTAATCCCAAATAGTCCTAAACAGTTATATCACAAGTCCAAAGGTACGGAGTCTTCGGAATGATATTCCGAACGAATTTCGACAATACTGTGTTGATGTGCCAGTAGACTGGAATAGTGTTGATGTACTAAGTCTTGATGTATCATAATGATATTATCTAAACTTTCCTTGAATGCATTCAAAATAATTCCAAGACAGCAATTTAGTCTTAAAGACAGAGTAGACGTTTGAATTCCAAAGAATAATTTAAATAAACAAATCAAATCCTCTCAGCTTAAAACTGAACACAACCGACTCCATTAAACTTATATTAACATATGGAATTACTAATTCTGAGGTATATAATGTTTGTATAAAAAACTAAGACACAATAACCAAAACCAGGATGCGGGTACTTTTACCATCAAATTCATAAATAACTTGCTTCAAGAAAATTCTTGCTTTCTAAAAATTTAAACTTTGAACTCAACATCGCTAAACATGTTTATCTCTAAGTATAAATTATCTTAATATATAAACAAAAATCAGGAACATGTATTGCCTATGTAACAGTTTTTAGAACTACTACAGCAACAACAACAACAATAGAGACTAGTAGTCCGGTTGGGCCTCAATTAATGACGAAGTTCAGCCTCACAATGCATATTAAACATACATAACAGTACAAAATCATTAAGGGTATATCGTGGTCTCCCCCTCATTACCGCATTTGTTTTTTATTCGTTTGTGAGTATATGTGAATGCCTAAAAAGTAGGAAATGGCTATGCCCATCAAAAAGCATATATTCCAGTAAAGAATCATTTGTCTATCTAATCAAAATGGCCAAACTCCCGTTTCTACTCTATTTTTTATTGTTTTTCCTCAAAATGTTTTACATTTTACTTGATCACGCTCATGATACTCCTGTCCATGATTTTTTGATATTTTTTCAAGCCACAAATTTAAAAATATAATCTTCAGTGATATTAACAATCATTTAATTAGTCTCCATTGTATTAACGATGATTTAATTAAACTATTTAGAATCGACAAGGACTGAATGAAACTCTGAATAAATGAACGTTACCTGACACTGTCCGCTTGTGATCGAAAACAGTCCCACAAACATACTCACGCGCGTACAGACACGCCCAAATCTGCAATATACAAAAATAATTTGGCCTTTTCAAACGTAACTTAACGTGACGAACTTTTTTCTGTAAGAGAGCTGATCAAATTGTTACTAAATAGTTGTTAAAGATTTGTCTCCCCCACACCCTCACTCTTTCCTCTTCAGGAAATGTCCTGTGTACGAGACAAATATTTCTTGTGGTATTTGATATTTTTATGTACCTACCTTTATGCAAATCTGTATTTGCCGCATCAGAGAAGAAAAAAAGATTATAATACACTGAAGCGTTCAAAGAGTCCGGGACTAAAGTACATCCTATCTCTAGTAGGGATATCAACTGGAGTAAGATAGAAAGTCAGTCAGTATTCAACAGATTTTGAATTTAAAAAATCGTGGCCTTTAAATACAGAAATCCGGTCACTTGTTTCTGCAACCTACGTTTTCACCATTTCAAACACTGGCTGGGATCCAAGGGGGGGGGGGGTTGGGGTTGTTTGATGCAATTGATAAGATAGTATAATGTATCCAAGAAAATAGAGGCAAACTTCACAAATTGCAAGTACAATAGCACAAAAACTACCAAGTTTGATTCGCTATGACACGTATAAGCAAAGGAACACATGTCAAACGTTTCCTTCAATTTGCAAAGCAATAGAACCAATAAGCTTAAATCGCACCTATCACTTATTACTGATTTCATGTTCAGTTAACATATTTCTCTATATATGAAACGGTACGATGTCCTCCTCCTCCTCATAGTTATCATTATCCTCATCTTCCTCCTCGACCTCATCTTCTCCTCCTCTTTTCATCACCTCTTCTCCTCACTCGTCATCTCATCCTCTTCCTCCTCTTCTCCTCCTCATCTCCTCCTCCTCTTCTCCCCTCTCCTCCTCCTCTTCCTCTCACCCTCTTCCTCATCATCTTCATCCTCATCTTCATCTCTTCCTCATTCTCACCATCTCATGTTTATTTCATCCTCATTACAAATTTAGTAACTTTCAAATTGCTTATGATTAAAACTATCAGTACATAAACATCTGCTTGATGACAGTTGTTTCTGTGTAGAGAAAATGAACCATAGCATTTGTGCGATCTACCAATCTGATTAAAATCAGATCTCCGCTGTTATACATGATCTGACAGGAACTGCTTAGGGGTTATGTTCTGGAAACCTAATTTTATCAACCAATGAGATGAAGTATTATCTTTCGCGTTTATAGACTGAGCAGTGTGCAGGAAGCAATGAATGATTTATTTCACGTTCAGATTTTTGAAAGCTGCATTTCAATTGGCTAATTCAGAGGTCATCAGAACATGACTCTTAAGCGGACGTCGTCAGATCTTCGCCTAAGTCATCGAAGATCTGATTTTAATCAGATTGGCGATCTACATGTCTGAAACGGGTGTTTTCAATTCCGCGCCAAATGGTCGGGTGTTAATTTAAGTTACGAGTTTTTCTAAACTTTAAGTCTACAAATGGGCTAAAACCTTTTACTTCAAGTCGTCCACAGTACGGAGAATTAAGAAAATGATACAAATATCGTTAGCAAACAAGTATGGACCTGAATCCGTTTTAAAATCCTTACCTAAAATATATGAAAAGCACATTGCCCTTCATCTTCCACGATTTAATAAAGAAGTTTAATGTTCTGTTTAACTAACAATCTTATTTCAGAGAATTGTATTCCTGCCAAACCGCCATCAGAATGTTTGTCGATTCATGGTATGCAACTATAGGTCAAGGGGGCAAAATGGAACATTTTATTAAGATCGTTTAAAAGGTTTTGATTTAGTAGATCAAGAAACTTTAACTTTTTTGTGGGGAATTCCTCTTCTGATCTTTGCAGACCATCCGAGTCGACCCCCTACCTAACGTCATTTTACCCGAAGGCTTATATTGTATGTTTAAGTGCTATATCTATTTCGTTAGTGTTTGTGTATTCTTCTTAGCTTTTTCATTATTTGTGTATTGGTATAGGGTTTTTGTCCATTGGGGTCTTTTTTTCTGTACCAGCCTGTGCGCGGGCTTCTGGTTTATATTTTTTTTTTTTCAAAATTAAATTGCATTGGTTCAATTTCAGATTGTCTAATATCTTAGATTTCGTATTCTGCATCTTCTAGCATTTCGTCGTATGTCAACTTGTATAAGTCTCTTTTTCTTTTCCTTTCATCGGAGTTTGATTGTGATGGATCTATTTCGTATGTTTGATTCAGGGATTTGTTTGCTTTCTTCTGCTTCCTTCTTTTATGTTCATTTTTCTGTTGTAAGTTTTCTGTTTTTCCGCATGTGCAGTTTTTGGTTCTACAGGTTTTTCACTTTTTTTCTTGTTGTTTCTGTTCCATGTAAAATCCTCCTTATGGCCCAGGATGTTTATCTGATGATAAATTATCCTTATGCCCCATAGCCTTATGTTAAATTACTATTTACCCCAGAATATCGTTTCTGTCCATGATAACTTTACATTGATTCCAAAGTGCCACACATTATTACTAAAATCAGATGCAGTAATATGCATAGATCTCGCGAATGATAAAACCCATTGAACACATTGATAATAGAAATCTTTTATTTTAAGTCTGATCAGAATTTATTCCAAGAATGAGTCTTGAGTGCCGACAAGCCTGCCAATCAAATGCAAGATTACCTTATTAATAAATATATCACTGATGTTATACCCCTATACGAGATTGATAAGGTATACGGATATTCACTAAGCATGATCAGAGTTGCAACAGAAATTAAAATCTGTAGAACGGTAGGATTTTCAACCAATTAGATGCAGGATGACGTCATTAATATGCATGGATTTGGCTAACTGCCCCCTTCTAACAGTTTGATTAAATAAGCCCACATTTCATTATGACCAAAATTAGAGTAAAATAATGGAGTCTTGAGTGGCGAGAAGCTCAACCGATCATATACAAGATCAGCCAAGTAAGATGCGGATGGACAATACACGTCCGCAAAGTGCACGATAGATGCTGGGTCAAATCACAAGCACAGTGGCCTTATGGTTAGATGAACTAAAAATTAGACACTGTTCAACTTCAAACACCTTTAGAAGGAATTAAGATTTTAATACACCTTTATGATTTACTTGATTTACTCGAACTGTTAGGACACCTGTATGTTGGTAATATCTACCTCGGTTCCTCGATACACAGGTCCTCATGAATTCCCTCATCTTTCAGAATGTAAACAAGCGTACCCCATCCATACTGTATACCACCAAAACAGATTACTTCCAAACACACCCATATTAAAATGACATGTCGCCATCGTTTGAGGTCCATCTTTGCAGTCTGACAAATCTGGAAAGGGAGAGTCACAGATTGTATACTTTCTTGATGTAAAATTGAGACAAATATATCTTGCCATATATAAAATGAATCTTTTTCATGCATAAGTCAACAGCACAGATATTGTTTTCAAATTGCCAGTTCAAACGAATTCGAGGACAAGCATAGAGAAGAAAAGTTTCTGCAATTATCTGTATATACGTGGTATTCAAGCCAGAACAGCTCAGATATCGATCTCCCGTTGCATAATGTGCTGGCAGACAAGGGATTGCGTTGCTCGTTTGAAGTCATAAGTCAGTCACACAAAAATATAAAAAATGAACAATCGAAAACTTACCAATAAATTTGAGAAATAAATATGAAACAAAAAGCAAAGTCGAGTGAATGATGTTTATTCAGCATAGAAATAAGCCAGAAGATTCAAACCGCTAGGTACATACGAATAGTTGTCACACATGCAATAAGCGCTTGAGTGGAACAAAATACACAAGATGAAATAAGTACACTCAATGCGTAACTTTTAAGTACATAACAGGAGTATCAAAACATTAAATATCAACATCATACACAATCAAACGTTTCATGTACATGTTTATCACATGGAAGCAATGGTTATGACAAAGATGATGGAAATACATAAGTTGATCATTATTACTAACAAACAAAAAAACCTAGTACATCTTGGGACATCATTTCCGCGTGAGTATTGACAAAATCAATAACGGACAGTAACTGTAAATACATTAAACACATGCATAGACAATTTAATTATAATATGGCGCCAAAACATGGCGCTGTGTGGTGCAAGAAAACTTCAGGCAGCAATCGATTAACGAGAGAAATATAAACAGTTTGACAGCGTGTAAAACCGACTAATCGGCAGATGAAAACAGTTTAGTCACAGTATTGACATTAACTCAACAAGAGTAAAGAGAGTCTTTAAGCTGCTTCCAATATTACAGACTGAATCAAACTGCCATCATACAATAACTTCTAAAATGTATTAAGCTTTGCTTCTTCGTTTAGTGTACATTTCAACGTATTGCCATGTTATGTACGGACTTTGAATTAACAATGTATTTCAAAACGAATATTTTTGTCTGCCATGATATAGGAACGACTATATAAGATTTAAATGATCGAACTTCGAATCACTCATCGTTCACAGACATAGTCTTGTCGTATCCAGCTTTAAATGATCGAACTTCGAATCACTCATAGTTTAAAATTGAAATTTCAAATATCCTAATATAGGTCAGCGGTTATAAACATTTATCGTATCCCCATCAATGAAGATAGTCTCATCCAGTATGCCCATATTGGAATTATCAATTACGATGTGATCAATTTACGACATACATCAGAATAGGAAACATACAAATGCTAGGAACCTTTACGAAGGCCATAATTACTCAAAGAAGTTCAATCGTTCCTATGAAATTGGTAACGCAGCAAATTATATTTTGAGTCAGTTGAATGAGTACTGTGATAGCAGTTACCTATAATAATAACTGAACCGTAATTTGCCCATGTGCTGATCATTCGATGCAGTTCTTGATTGGACTTCGAGTATAATTCAATAGTGTCCACGTAACATTATAAATAAACAGAATGAAAAAGACAAAGATATTATAATTTATTCTTAATGTAATATCAACAATGCCATCATCGCCAATCTATAAAAGAGCTATGTCATTATTGCACTGGATATGCCCTAAAATAGCCACACACCAGTTTCGATGAATCCTACCCAAGGGACACACATTATTCTAGTCGACAGCGGCAATAGACATGTAGTTGCCAATAATACAGTCCAAGATCTTGAATTGTTCTTGAAATTGTCAATGTTCAGAAAATCTCATCGAACGTATTATACGGAGCTGACTATAGAATACAAACTCGTGTAAGCAATATGACCATGATAGTGACGTAATAGTTCTCACCAGGCGAGAAGCTCGTGCACTTCATATCTAACCAACGTGTATATAAAGCGACGATATGCAAGATAAAACTCGGGCAGTCTAGTATTGAAGAGACTTTGCTTGTATCTCTATTTGGCCGTTTTATTAGGAATTGACTCGTCTGGGTAACGTGATAGGTCACGTGGTACCAGTGTATATTAAGGCCAGAAGGCGAGTTTTTCGGGATTCTGATGTGTATCGACCTCAAAGAAAGATGACGAACGAAGCGATAAATGAAGATAGTCGTGAGGTAATTATTGTAATTAATAGGCTGGAGGTGAAATGCCTGAAGGGTTTCCACGACTTTAGCAATATGAAAGACGATAAAGGGAATCGTTGAGTTTATCGACAGCTTATAGTTAAACGTCAGGGCCTTGAGAAGATTTATCAGGCACCGACATCTTGAGAAGATTTATCAGGCACCGACACCAATCTCTGAGAAAAAAGAGTGCAAACAGCGAGGTAAAAGGTTCGCTACCAAAGTTGTAAGCATTTGTTTACGCGCTCCCCCTTACTCGTCACATGATATTTTAAAATTGTCAGAAAAAAATTTATATCCCCTATATGCTACTACTTAATCTTTCATAATTGTCAGGGTAAATAGGTCAGAGCTAGTGAAAGTACACAGTACGAGCTGTTGTTTTAGGACGAATATTAGCCATGTTAATATGCGATAGTTCTAGCTTATTTTGATAGCTGTTGTCAGTTGTTTAACTAATATTTTCATTGCTTCACAATTATTTCGTACATCAGAAGTTTATTTTGAGCTGTCTGCGATTTGCTTGGTTTTGATAATCAAATACCTGACACTCATAACGTTGACGTTTTGGGCTGTGTGCGATTTGCTTGGTTTTGATAATCAAATACCTGACACTCATAACGTTGACATTTTGGGCTGTGTGCGATTTGCTTGGTTTTGATAATCAAATACCTGACACTCATAACGTTGACGTTTTGGGCTGTGTGCGATTTGCTTGGTTTTGATAATCAAATACCTGACACTCATAACGTTGACGTTTTGGGCTGTGTGCGATTTGCTTGGTTTTGATAATCAAATACCTGACACTCATAACGTTGACGTTTTCGTTCATTTTATTCAGATATTTTACTGGTAGGTGAATAATACTAAAATATACGCGTCCATAGAGAAAGGAAATGTATGTAGACTAATGAATAATACTAAAATATACGCGTCCATAGAGAAAGGAAATGTATGTAGACTAATGAATAATACTAAAAAATACGCGTCCATAGAGAAAGGAAATGTATGTAGACTAATGAATAATACTAAAAAATACGCGTCCATAGAGAAAGGAAATGTATGTAGACTAATGAATAATACTAAAGAATACGCGTCCATAGAGAAAGGAAATGTATGTAGACTAATGTTTATATTTTTTGTTCTTTAGACCACACATTGAAAACTAATTTACGTTATATTTAATTTTAAGCTATTGAAAGATATAGCTGAGACATATTTCGGCTCGATTTGTTTCTTTATGTTTGACGTTCGATAAACCTAACCATCTTTATGCTGGACAGTACCCACCAAAGGACTAAGTACCAGAAGGCCTGCATGATGATAAACCTAACCATCTCCATACTGGACAGTACCCACCAAAGGACTAGGTACAGAAGGCCTGCATGATGATAAACCTAACCATCTCCATGCTGGACAGTACCCACCAAAGGGCTAGGTACAGAAGGCCTGCATGATGATAAACCTAACCATCTCCGTGCTGGACAGTACCCACCAAAGGACTAAGTACCAGAAGGCCTGCATGATGATAAACCTAACCATCTCCATGCTGGACAGTACCCACCAAAGGGCTAGGTACAGAAGGCCTGCATGATGATAAACCTAACCATCTCCATGCTGGACAGTACCCACCAAAGGACAAGGTACAGAAGGCCTGCATGATGATAAACCTAACCATCTCCATGCTGGACAGTACCCACCAAAGGACTAAGTACCAGAAGGCCTGCATGATGATAAACCTTACCACCTCCATGCTGGACAGTACCCACCAAAGGACTAGGTACAGAAGGCCTGCATGATGATAAACCTAACCATCTCCATGCTGGACAGTACCCACCAAAGGACTAGGTGCAGAAGGCCTGCATGATGATAAACCTAACCATCTCCATGCTGGACAGTACCCACCAAAGGACAAGGTACAGAAGGCCTGCATGATGATAAACCTAACCATCTCCATGCTGGACAGTACCCACCAAAGGACAAGGTACAGAAGGCCTGCATGATGATAAACCTAACCATCTCCATGCTGGACAGTACCCACCAAAGGACTAGGTACAGAAGGCATGCATGATGATAAACTTAACCATTTCCATGCTGGACAGTACCCACCAAAAGACTAAGTAACAGAAGGTCTGCATGATGCTAAACCTAACCATCTCCATGCTGGACAGTACCCACTAAAGGACTAGGTACAGAAGGCCTGCATGATGGCTTACTCAGGTGATTATTCGTGGCAATAGCCATCGTTGTGTCAATGCTTTATTTTGTAACGATCATCTACAATAAACTGCTTTTGTGCCAAAATGACGTTTCCGTGAATTTCGTGCATGCTGAATAGTCAAATTTATTTCAGCAGATGTGGAACCCGGGCATTTGCTTTTAACAATTCGTATTAAAGTGGACTCAAAGCCTTTTAACTGGTTTCTCATCCACTGGTGTATCAAGGCTACCTAAACAAAAAGTTTCAGATCGTATTGTATGATACAATGAAAACATTAGTATCCCCATCATCAGCCACATGATCAAAATCATTATAAGTTTTTACCATTGTTAACATCAGATATGTATAGCAGCCTTTTGACCTTTTGATTCTTACTGGACTAATGCAAGAAACATCAACGTTTTTACATTAATGCTGGACAGCAATGTTTGGCCTAGTACTGCCAGCGCCCCGGATACTTACAGGCATTGCAATTTGAGTTATATCCCCTTCTATATATAAAATTTACAATTTGACATGTTCGAATGTGACGCTGATCTGCGACTTCTTGACTGTAAGTCTCGGGCATATAGTTAGGAGCATTGTTAGGTATAGGGGTACCATCGTTTATATTGTTTATGTATTGTCTTGGCTTGACTGTTAAATTAATCGATTCTTGAAACATGTTTTGTCGTTAGTTCCAAGATACACCGGAACCTCTTGGTGCACTAGGACCACAGTATGTATTTACTAACGTATCTGAGGATTTTGAACGGCATTTTTACTTAAAATGCTTGAGCTTTAAATGACATTCATAAGAACGGGATGCTGAGAGATACTAATTTGAATTTAACAGCTGTTTATCGCTTTCTATGTGTAAGGAATATTTTATTGGATAATTAATCAAGTTCTCTAAATGTATAATTGATTCTGAGACGAGTTTTAGCGCAATCATTTCAGCCAGAAAACAGCTGATTATTCTGTTCATTTCTTCAGTCATTGGCAGACACCAGCATTGTGAATAATCGTGCTGAGAAGCGGATGCGTCATCTCTATTACCAGCCAAAACAGCTGACATCAGCATAGAATTTGCGGGTGAACATGGGGAGTTTTAACTTGGAATCTGACTTGTAGCAATTATGTAATTGAGATATGTTACCTTTGGGTGATGTAATCATGTCATTAATACCTTAGGATGCTTCACTCTTCTAATGATACAAGTCCATCTCTAGCTAATTGAGTCGCTACCCGTTTGCCATTCCGGAAATCATCCCCCCCCCCCATCAAGAACATGCTTTGTACCCTTCACGGTCTAGATCAAGAGTTCATAAAATTCTCAATTCTTTCTTGATCTCTATGAGCATGCTTTTTTAATGAAGCCATCATTAGGAATACTTCTGTATCAGTCAGAGTGCAAGCATACTTTTTCTAAATACAAATGTCAGGCTTTGTATGAAGAGTCTTATAACTATTGTACAATAATTCCTCACCTGAGGGAAAATAGAGTACAAGAATAACCAAGCCAATGTTGAAATTTGACGTTTACTATCGTTTGTTATGACAAGTGTAATCACGTGGAAATTCTACACAGATGTGTATGGTATGCACAACAACGATATGAACAATATCTTGGATATAGTTCAAGTACGTCTGCACGAAGAAAACACATGCGTAATTAATGATATATGCAAACGATAACAACGTATTAAAAGTCAAGCTTTAAGGAATATTATATCAAATTCAACATTCCATTCATAAACTGTGATGCTCAGAGTGCGAGATACGACAAAACACTATAAAACTACATGTTAAATACTTTATCATTGCTACGTCCGGAACTGAAACAAATCTACCTGTGCGTCATCATGCTGTTTGATTTGTTACTAAGGCACCTGAAGAATACAAAGCACCCATCATAAGTCATTGGACGTGACACCCGTCGAAGTAAGCAAGATGAAAAGGACGGATCAACCTATTCAACTGATACATTTGGACTACCAAAATATAAGATCAGTGAAATAGAACATCAAAATGCAAAACAATATTCACTGGATAACTCTAGTTGTTTAATTAACATGAAATTTGTAGTTCTGTAATTTATTAGAACAATGTATTTAAATTAGTGTTGTCTAGTTTCCTCTCGCCAATATGTGTAGTACTTATTCCAGTTCTATTATTTTTTTTACGTTTTCAAAATACTCTGTTGAAAAATGTTTGCACTGAGCACGACTGTTATAAAAGTCAGCAATATCCTTTTCTATCACATTTTGACATTCCATTTTATTATTGTTCATCTACCCAAAAGTCAGCGGCAGGTAACCTTTATCCAAATTGTAATTTGTCTTGATCTAACCTTTCAAACGTTCAAACGTTCGGTACGAATAAATGGAATCCGAAGAAGACAAAATGAAAATGAAAATGACGTTAGCAAAGAATCTGAAATGGGTTTTTTCAGAAAAATTAATGGTCCAACTAGAGTTTATGGTATGGACACGTCCCCAGGAAATTAAAAAAACCTCCAAAACGTTTCAAGTTATAACAGGGACAGTATTACAACATCTTGCAATATGAAGAAATGAAACCAAATGAGCTTTGTCTAATATACGACGTTCAAACAATACAATCTATTATTTCTTTTTTTGGTGGTGTGACTATTTAACGTATCTAGTTCTATCTTCACCTTGTAGTAAAAAGATGAAGATGAACGAATTTCGTAACCGCAGGTGTGAAGAAGTGCTCCGGAGGAACTACAGGGTCAATGATTAACAGTAAACAATAAACCAGCTCATGTCAAAGGCAATGTACATCGAACATGCAAGTTAACATGATAAGACTTTGCCTACATAAAACAGTGGTAATATGAACCACTTGGGGGCAGTAAGAGAAATAACATGGAGAATCTCTTGGAGACAATGCGGGAAATCCTTTTGTAAAGTGGTTTATAGGTTTAACATACGAATGAATTTATGAGGCAAAATGGTTTATAGGCACAAGGGTTGACGAGGTCACAAATTTTTATGGGCCAAAAGGGTTTATAGGGATAAACAGGAAGGGTAGTTGTAATATTGTTAGATACAATTCAAACAAGTATGCTCTTCGGCACTCGCTTTTTTATGACAAACCAACACCTAGATACAATCCACTAACTGATTTTGATAACAATCTTGCACACCACATATATAATTCAACACCAACATTTTGTATCATGTTCTCTAACCAATTATCATATTAAACGGGGAAGGGTTCAAACACAAACACATGTAATCCAACAGACATACTATCCATCACGCCATCAATACCATCCAACAATCCAAACACACTATCCAAAATCCTTTTACCCCATCATTCCATAAAATATTTGTGCGTGTGTGTTTGTTCAGAGAATAACAAACTGAGACACAACAACGATGGATGGTCAGGCTGAAAAACGCTCCACCTTGTATGCCTAAACCAAGTACGTGGAGGAAAACATCTCTTCGTTAAGATCGTGAAAGAAAACTTCACCAGATCGATAAAGAGGAGCATAATAAAAGACAGAAAAGTGGCAAATTACTTCTGTTCTAATATTTCGCGGTAGTATAGGAAAAGGCGAAATTGACATGAGGTTGCCTTTTAATAAGTTTCTGAATACCACAATAAAGTTTATGTGAGAAATAATCACTGGCAATGTTTATTCATTAATTTGTTAAAAACCTAGTGCTATAGTTATTGTAGAATGACTGTGGTAACAGTTGCTGTATACCCGCTCTCATATGTAAGAAAAGCCATATTTTGCAGCACCCGCCTTGAAGTTAAAATGTTGCAAGGTACCCTAAAGACGGGAAAATAGTACCCAAAAAGTCGTGTTCTATTGCAGTCTAAAAGCAACTGAGGTTGAATTGGTCAAACATATTTGTATTTTTTTTCCTCACGTAAGTGAATGTTTTTACTCTAGAATGAGAATGCAGAATGGAGTGGGCCATACTCATGTTATTCTTGTACTGTAAAGCAGACGTTCTGATTTTAGTGTGCTGCAATTTCTTCTTCGGAAGACATTATATCTAATTCTTTAAATTTGTCTCGTGACACATTGCAGCGTCAAAATAGGACTAATAATACACATAGCTAAGATATCTATCATGCATAAATACAACTCAAGATTTGTATTTATCCATTGAAGAAGAAACGCTCTAAGTTACAAGTGTTTGAAAAAATTACAAAACTAAAGTACCATCTCTTGTGACTATTGACACATTTTATGAGTTATCTTAAATCGGCAACACATCATTAAAGTCCCTTTTATCTTCTTTCACTGTTCCTCTGTCATATTGAATTTCTTTCCTGGCATAAGGTCTTCTGCTGATTCTTCTCGTGGTCTCAATTTCTTGGATTTCTTGACGGGAATAGGTTCTTCATCTTCTGAAAGCCTCTCCACATCTTCGGCTTGCTTCTTTTTCTTCTCTATTTTCTTATGGGACTCTGAAGACAAACGTCTTTTCTATTGACAATGATATCAAGTATCTTAACCTTTGTCTCCCTTTTCTCCTGTGGTTCCGTTGTGTTGACGTTGTTGGCATTCTGGAACCCAATGCCTATTCTCCTGACAGATATAGTACTTATATAAAGTTTTTATATCGTGAGGAGAAGTAGTCCTTCGTCTTCTATGAAGTAAAGTTTTGAATGGCTGTCTCTAAATTTCTGATCGCAACAGGGGTCTGTTGTGTCAAATCTGTGTCCAGAAGGGTACGCTTTTGTAGACGAGAACTAAATGAATACCCTGGCCTTAATATATAGGAGCCCGTTGCGTGTAAAACCTAGTCAAATGAAATGTTTGAAATCAAGATGAAACGATCGCACCATTTTAGCAAAAAAGGAGAAGAAAGTAACGAGGCAACGACATGACATATCGCCTCACACACGAGAGGAAGTGTTTGCTCAAAATCATGCGAGCGATAAGCGAGTCTGAATCAACACTCTCCACATCAGCCTCAAGACCAAGATAGTCTACCTCAAGCGAAAGCCAGTCAGTCACTACCAAAATTTATTACCACATACGAGGGACGCAAAAGCACACTTTTCAGACAATTTAGAACCACGGCATACACTTACACTGTGAAATTTAAAGGGTTCAAATCTGAAGTGCCACCCCAGAAAGAAGAAGGTTTCATCACCAATTTGTGGGACTCCATGTTAGTGAAACTTAAACAGCAATGCCAAGCCAAAGAAGACTATAGTTTGAGACTCTTCATTAATCTAGACAGTTTGAAATCGCCCGTCTATATCTAGTTCAGCACCCCGTCAGAATTCACACTGTCAAAAGTCCTCGACAAAATTCAACACATCCAACAATCCAATGACGAGTTTCACATCACCGATTGAAAAGTTTCCACGTTTCCCCTCTGAAATCGGTGCCGACATAGTACATTTTTATTGGTGAACATGCTACGCAGCACCAAACGCAGCATTATCCAAACTAACAGCTCCAAAGGCTAGATATATTTAGTCCGAACCATCGTTGTGGGTCGAATGTATGCCGACTAGAACGAAACCGCAAAAGGGAAAAGAGATAGAGAAAACGTTCGAAAATCGGACAGAACCAAACAACGAAAATAAGCAGAACTCAAATTACGGCAGTCAGGAATATCTAAACAGACTGCTTGTGGCATTCCTGAAATGCACAAACTACAAGACGTCCTGGCTCCACTCTCCACGTTGAATGTGTATCCTCAAGTGGTTCTTCGACCTCTGGTATTTCGAGTACCCGATTTCCCAGATGGAGAATATATTCACGTGTATCATCATAATTTCGAGGCCATTACATGCATCAATAGATTTGACGGATATAATTATTATGGTGACAAATTTGACCAATGAGTTTGCAGTTGCCAATTACACATTCGTTGCGGAGAGAGATGTTAGTGTTGCTTAGCGTCTAAACCCTTCATTCCCGAAGGACAAGAAATAATTCATTGTTCGTCATGCAAGCTAACCTTTGTCAGTCATATGTATTCTGAATAACATCGAATGACGCTCGGTCAACAACAGAAAAGTGCTTGTCAATAATTGAGAATGTGCTCCACATATGGATATCTCAATCGCACCGATAACCACCGGGCAGACATTTGTTCAGGGAGGAAACGTTCTCGTTTTGTCACCAAATCGTAGACTTTGAACATTAATTTTACATACAAAATTACAACCCTGAGCAAGAGAAAGGCTTGAAGAACAAGACAAGACAGAAGAGGATTTCATCTTTTTTATTTTGATTGTATTCAATAGACCGGTATTCACTTTCTTAATTTCTCATCGGGCTTGCGAAAAGTGCATCCAAGAACCGATCTTTTATCATTGTCCTCATTGCAGCAAGATTTGTTTTGCAAGATTACAGGGCGACGTGATGGCTCACAGTTTCTAGGGATACGATGGACAATTTCTTCTGAAATACTATTCAGAACAAGGTACCTAATGCCCCAAATTCACAGTTTTCGCTCCGAAGATCATTAACTGCAAGTAGGACTTGATTCCATGAGCTATTTGGCCATGCCTTTTTGTCGAAACTCTAAAATGTTTGAAATGACAGAAATGGCCAAAGAGAAGTTTTCACACTTTTTAATACCGAAGTCAATCAACACACTGTCCTCTCGCATTTGTCTGACACTCACTAGTATGACCCCCAGAAAATGTACACCGAGCAACGAGAAGCCTTCTACGCTTGGTACAAATCTCACTCTTTTAACCACATTGACTTTCAGGAAGAAATGTGAATGTATTGCCGGTCCGATACGGACATTTCTCGCCATTGTTGTGAAAAAATGTCGAAATTGTTTATTAGCATCAACGACACAATACAAGACGATTCTCAAAGTACTCCATGGACAAAGTTTGCAAGAAAAATCACTGCTGTGTATATCTTTATTTATTTGTAACTTTTGGTACATGATTTTATCCAATTTATTAAATTTTTATTCATAGTTGTAAATTGTAGTAATTTCTTATTTTCTTTAATTAGATTTTGCTTACGTGACTTGGGGGTGTATTAGACATTAAGAGTGTAAAATTATATGTGTCTTGACAATTACCAATAATAGCTTGAATGACGACTTTGGGTAAATTACTCATTGGCAGATAAGACTTAGACGGTTCTAGGAGACTTAATTAATTTCTCATAGGTTAGGCTAGGTCACACAAATACTATAGTTCGCGATACACTGAGTAGTAAGATCTCTCATGCGATGTATATTGTGAAATATAGCCGTAATAACAGATGCATACAAAGAGGGAACTGAGAAATCAGATTAATTCCTAGTTTGGAGTCACCCCCATTTCTTGTGTTCCTGTTGTAAGTCTGCAGACCTGTTTAACGCTGTACCTAGATATTATTCGAGAGGTAAAATATTTGTTTGTACTGTTCATTGGAAATTGAAAGTGCTCATTTTTTGGATTAAAATGTTATTCTGGAACTGATGTGAATTATTCAATAGGAGTTCTCTACGACGCCATCTTGACAACGTCAATATTCTTGGCGGACCAGTACATTTCCGGTTTTAAAATTTATACAGATCATTTCATTTTGTTCAACTTTCAAAGAAAATTATCAGGTTTATTTTGGATTCACTTCACAAAATTCCTTTCATATGTTCACTCATAACTTTGGTAATTAAATTATTTGTTAAGTTTTACAAAACTTGTTGGTTTTGCTTCCTTCGGGTACTTTGTTTGTGACCATAGAGTCGTAACACCTACCATACGATGCCTGAAGTTAGAACACCTTGTAGCCCCACAAATTCGTACAGTTGCAAAATCACCAAATCGTAAGTTGTCCTTTGGAAAAATATTTCAAATAGTGTACCAGAAATTAGTGAGTCTTCCAGATCACAACACTTTGCCGTTGGACACCCGGAGTCCCAGTACAAAACAGGAAGACTTCTAAGACAGACAATTCATTGCGACTACAAACGCAAAGCTAGAAAGATAAATCATTTCAAACAGTCATAAGCAAGCGAGGGACTCAAGTTGAGTGAGAAACTTGAGTGCGATGGTCTCCCTTGCGATCACATCGATGGCGTACTCTGTGACATCCTCAACGCAGCATAGCCTGGCGACTTCTCTACTACTACCACCATGTAAAGCGATGTCATTCGTGTACCTCACCTTTGTCCTTGCAACAGCGATGTCATTTATTACCGTAAAGCTTCATTCGTTACTTGCGGAAAGGATGCAATAAGAACATTTACTGGTTTTCTTAGTCAGTGTGATACGGTGCATGTTCCTCCACCTGGATCTCATCCAGGCCTCTGCAACCTACTACAGATACCACCACCACCTCGTCGAAATGATCCAGCGAATGCAGTATGCCCATTTCATGTTGCATTGTCAGCTTATTGAACTCGATTCCAAACATTTAAAGGGAAATGGCCTAAATATTTGAATGGACCTACACCTAAACAGCCATAGCTAGATTTGTCTACTTGGAAGAAGGAGATAAAGTCAAATTAGCTGCGGTGTGTCAATTCACGAATGCGAGTATAAATACTCGGCTTACCCGGAGCATGATCGATGGTCTCCGCACTGTCAATACCTTCCTTTCATAGGACCCAGTAGTAATTTGATCATTCCACTCCACATGGGTACATTCGTGGTTTGGCTGTGAAACTTAGCGAACGCATTTACAAAGAGTTGTCAGGATAAAAATAAAACATAAAGGACAATTGTATCCTTATCTGTTTTAACCACTGGTACAGGAGTGCTATTAGAGCTTTAATTCTTGTAAAAACATTCAAATGGTGAGACATTTATCGAGCACAGATTACTTGTATATCAAAGCTTCTACTTACAAGGAGAAGATTACACAACGAAAGTTTGAAAGAATTAGTAAAGCTTCAAGAAGACACGTCTTCACAACGTGTGGTGTTTGCACAGGTGAATGATCTGGTTTATATACATTTTCCACACTAGACAAAGTGGCAAATGTATAACTATTATCTCCAAAACAAAGGCATTTTCTGTGACTAACTAAGGATATTTCAGAAGTGGCCTGACGTGTATGTAAAAGCTTACCATGCCATGATCTGTATCAGTAGTGTTGCAACAGATTCTGTGGAAGGATGTCAATGACAGCATTCACACCTTGGAGGATTACCAGCTTTTAAAACAGTTGTTTCTATTAAATATGGGACTCCATGTCGTGTGTGTGTTAGTGACTACGTTTCTGGAATTTCGTTTACGAGCAGATTTATTGTGGGCTATTTATGAACAGTACCTGCAATGACATCATAGCCACATCAACTTTATCTGTACGCGAAAGACAAATTGTGTTAAAAGTGTTGAGAATAGAGATGAAAACAAGTGTTGTACCTCAATGTGAAGAATACATGATCAACGCTCGACACCTACCGAGAAATGTGCTTAGCTTGTTGGTTACATCAACAGATTCACGACTGGAAAGATGTACATGACTGGAAACGTTTTGATTTCGATGCTAGAACGCAAGAAGTGGCTCACTATGGCAAATACTTCTGTCAATGAAGTTGACTTAGGACCCGAAATGAAAGTGACATTCAGACCCCTGTTAGCAACAGTGACAGAAGAACCCAACACAGATGAAACCCAAGTCCTGGTCAGTACTATTGTCCACATAGGCACACACGAAAGATCATTCTTGGAAGAAAAATTAAAGCTGTAAAGTGTGTAAATACTGGAAAAACATTAGAGCTTTTCCCTAGCAATGCTGGGGCACACTTCGTTCAGCGATTTTGTACATTGACTTGTTTGTATTCCGCATTGGCGCTTTTGACTTGTATCTTATGTTTGGTGCTTATTGATGTGAGTCTTATGTGTTTACGTATTTCAAATTTGTTTGAACACTCATTAACCGTGCATGAAAAGTATAAAATCTCTGGTTTTGCTGATGTTATTCACATAATTCTCAACATCTATGGCTACATCTTTCTCCTCTTCCTCTATCACTGTTCTCAAAGCCATTGACAAAAAGTTGAGAGGAACTGCATCTTCGCCATCGCTTTAACACATTGATCACTGGCATTGATCGCTGGACCGAGGGGCTAAGGCAAAACCCATTTTTTCAAACGCGTAATCGAACACAAAAGCCATTTGATAGCTCGTCCACCCCAATGCGTCCTGTGATATTACAACCGAGTGGCAATCAGCTTCCACTATACTTCAAGAAAGTCACAGAGAATCCAGTGTCCGTGTCGAAGGCATTCGTCGCGAAGTCGACAGGATTTAATGTGACTCGATTCAAACACATCTGGTCAAATTGGATGAAATATTAGGAGAAGAAGAAAGAAGAAAATAATTTTTAATTCACACGCATAGTAGTGTAGTATAGTAATGCCAGTATCATTTACATTACACAAAATGTGTTTCAACAACGTAAAAAGCATTGTGCCATCAGTCTCGAAGCCACTAAGTGTTCTTGTTTAAACGTCCTGGAGATAAAACTCAAGTGCAGTTGTTAGCCAAACAGTTATGAACTACTTGTCGGACTTATGCGTCCGACAATGCCACTCAAAGACCGAATGCCTATATACCCATCGATTTAAAAACCACCTATCACAATTATTTAAGATTTTGTATGCATCTGTTTCACCACTGGTGCCAAGAAAGATGGTCGGTCATTTACACGTTACCATTTGTGTGAAAAACCTATTCAAATCTCCTACACTTCTTATCTGTCTAACAATTGTCAACTTGACTTCTTTCAATCTTATCTTCCAGCCAAATGGATGCCTGGCCTGTACGGAATCAGTCGCAAAACAATGCAAAAGCCCGTGTCCATTTGTTAGAAGCCAGTTTAAAAGAAGTCTTACAATGGTCTACACTCACTGAACGTCAATTACTGCAAGGCATCATATATACATTCATCAAACCAAACGCTTTTTTGACAAACATTCGGTGGCTTTCTCACAACTGGCATATCCAAGAATCTATACTCCTTTTGAGACCTGGAGGGAGCGGTTCCATAGGGGGTGTCATCATTCGTTCCCTCTTAAAATGGGATCTTAATGTCCAAGAAGCCTCTCAAAACAAATCCTTTTCCGAGAACGTCCCCAGAAGAATAGCTGTTGTGCCAGGGTCAATCAATAGTCCAAGAAATTGAAAAGCTCCAAGAATAGGAAAAGTTACAAAAAACAGCTACTACCAGAAGAGAGATACTGCTCCAAGGACTCAACCGTACTTCCCAAACCACACCCACATATCTGTTCTAATTTGACAAAAAAATGGGAACCCATTTGTAAAGGAATTTTTCCTCCGGCGACGACCCATTCTTCTTCTTGATCGAAGAAGCGGATTAAGGTCCAAGAGAGAAAGTGGAGCGGGTTCACAAAGTTTACTGGATTTATCCAAACAAGAACTGTCACGATCTAGTCCGTTTAATACATCTCAATGTTGAGTGATGTCCGTCATGAAGATGATAGGACGTACTGAGAGGAATTGTAGTATAAAATAGACGTGAGGCAGGCAATTTATTTCTGTTTTTTACTGCTGAAATAAAAATGTCACCTCCCCACATTAGGTGCACACTATTCTCCTCCCAAGAAAAGAAAACGAAAGGGATTGCCTTAAAGTGTAGCCAAACACTGGGATGTGTTATCGGTACTGACGAATCCAATCAACGCATGCGAAAGCAACTCATTTACACAGCTCCTAAAGAAATCATCGATACCGTGTGTGAATGATTTTGAACATCGTGAAAGTAACGGCTCCTGTGCCCAAGCACCATAAAGAACCCTTAGGAAAACACCGTAACGTTCTTTGTCAAATGGCCAAAAAGAAAATATCCATCAGTCAAAAGAAAAAGATGTTGATGCAATGAGGAGGATTTCTACCTATGCTGATAAGACCGATTTCGAAAGAGGCCGCTCCATTGTTAGGATCGATTGCTGGGTCCCTTTTAGGAGGCATTACGAAAAGATAAAAATGACCCCTTTTCTGGAAAGCCCTCATACGTGTACGTGTCTCATGAAATGACGACATTAGTACCTTAGATGGAATCCAGTCATTGGTACAAGCAATGGACACCTCATTTATATCCAAATTCTAATCTCACCGAGATGTCACAATTACAACAAGACTACGTGCGTTGAAGGATCGCACCGATATGTCAGAAACAGAAAAATCGCAAAGGTATGGCCAAGTTTTGCAACTTCTTCAACTTTTTCACCTGAAAATTTTAGATGAAACAGCTCAACCGACCCATAAAGATTTCTAGGCAATGATGAAATGTCACTTACCCCCAGTGAGCATGACAGATGCAGCCACTAGGATGCAAGATGAAGAAGAGGACACACGAGAAGCATTTCTACTGGCTCCCCTATCTAGTAAAATTGCAGCGTCCTTGTCGACACATTTCCCTGCTCCTCAACGAGAAGAAATCAAAAATATGCTCTCGACCCTTTCTTCAGCAGAAGAAAACGAAAGAAGGGAAGGCAGTAGTGAAAATGAAAGCAACAAAAAAGTGATACCTTTAACACCACCACCCTCGGTTCCTACTCTTGTCGCTTGTCCGACACGCCAAGCAGTCTCTAAACTCCATGAATCCAAGAGTAGCATCTGTGAACAGTGGGTGACTTATTGAAGATAGCCCTCATGGAGAACGTTTTTACTAGCATTAAGTACAACCCTGCCCATCCAGCGGGTTATGTAGAAGTTCGAAAATTGTATCGTGCTGCCAAAACCAAACTGAAAAGTGTACATTTACCTCAGGTGCGACAATGGCTACACAAACAAGCGACGGATACGTTGCACAAACCCATTTGACGAAAATATTCCAGAAGACAAACCAAAGTAGGAACATCGATCATCAGTTGCAAGACGATTTTACCGATGTCTTCCATTTGGCCCACGTACTTTAAAGAACGCATTTAAAAATATTTTACACGTGAACACTCTCCCAAGTACATCGACGTGCTACAGCGTCTCGTCAAAGCTTACACTTGTACCATCGGAACATCGGATTCCCCCGAACAATTCACTGTCGACAACGAATTGACCGTGTTTGATCGCTTGTCTGGAACGTCCCATACTACCCAAGGAAACGTAAACTGTTAACGACAGGAGACTGGGTGCGCAGTAAAAAAACCAAACGTACTTTTCGACTGAGGTTATTTACCTAACTGGGCCAACGAATTGTTTGGTGTCTCTGGAAGAGTGCGTGGCCGTCGTCCTCCCGTCTATAAATTGGAAGGCATGAACGATGAAGTTTTACAAAGAAATTATTACTGTCCCAGCAAAGAGTGACAAAAAAGAAGACGACATGTACGATATCAAATCTTTCTCAATCGAAGAATGCGTGAAGTAGTCAAACGCCTATTTGAAAAAGTGAATTCATTAAGAGATATTTTGGATTTTATAATTGGGATAGAGCAAGACTCTTATCAAATCAACATATTCCAGGCCATGGTTACACCAGCACGTTCAGTTGTGGAATTTATTCTAAACATCACTGGAGCCCATTCGGAATACTTTACACTTTTGGACTGGTGAAAGATCGTTTGGAACTATTGGGAATATATTTGACAATACTGTAACTTCTTTTTGAATGTTTATTTTGTGTTCTAGGGAAATAAATTATCTGTTGGATTGTACAAACTATGTTGGTTCTCGCTTGTTTTCGTTATTTAATTTAACACCTTGGAGTCCTAAAGTTTTGTTAGAAAAACATTTTAGCTAGCTGGAAAACTGACTTAAAGCGCTGTTAGACATGCATATTTGATAAAAACTGGATTTAAAACTGGATTAGCACCCTGTTGACGATTTGGTCAGGTAACAGTCGATGCACCATGAGATTGTCAGTTGTGAAGTAGCTGCGTGTTAACGGAATGATTAACTTCGCAACTTCATAAGTTCTGTTGCTAATTGACGATCAGTTGTAAATTTCAATAGCTTCTCTAAACCATGATGATGGCAACAGTGAGAACTGATTTTAGGGCCGAGTGGTAAATTATTTCGATAATGTTTATTGTTTCACTCAACCTTTTGCTTACGCAACAAAACATTTGAATGAATCCTCAATAGTCATAGAATACAATATATTGTGCATATGAAAATGCCTATGTACAAATACCAATGTATGCAGTTACAACGATGTTAATAAGTTTTGAATATTGAATTAAAAAACATAATTCCTTTTTATTGTAGTTTTCATTTCATTACGTAGCATATTAGGTTTCATTTAATTACCTATCATTCTAGCTTTCATGACATATCATTGTAGTTTTCATTTCATTACATAGCATTGTAGTTTCATTTCATTACCTATAATTGTAGTTTTCATTTCATGACGTAGCATTGTAGTTCATTTCCTTATTTAGCATTGTAGTTTTCATTTCGTTCCGTAGCATTAACCTTCCATAACCAGGAGATGATGGTATGCGATTTTCTTATATTATTCACCTGAGTATAAACTTAACCACGCGACCATCATGCTGTCATGAAGAGATAAATAACGACATCAAGTCATGCAAGCGGCATTCGAAAGTAACACAAATTAATTTCTCTATGACAATTTGCGACTTCATATAATAAAATAAGTATTTTTGTCGTATGATAAAAAGAATCTTGCATTTGAACTCGTTTCAAACGAAATAATTGACAATCATTGGATAATTTCAACCTTTTGCTTTCCAAAAATGTAAATGTGTCATGCGCAGCCCTGCAGTTAGTACACGGGTAAGATGACCTTTGTACGTGATGAGTCATATATTAAATTCATTTCTTATTCATTGAGTTGAATTAAAGAAACTCACTCAGACTTGTAACACTACTCCATAATGTGTAGTCTAATTCAACAAGTCCCTACAGTAGCTGAACGAGACCTCCTCCAACGTGGGTATCATAAATGAATAATTAGTATTTACTGTAACGCCACATTAAAGCTTTCAAGAAATTTTGAAAAATAATATTCTTCTACGCTATAATTTAATTTTTGCTCAAATGATTGGAGTATATGTATTTATACATTTTCAGACAGGGGGAGATATTCTTGTTTGTTTCTTGGCTTCTACAAAGTTTAACCGACGCGCCTTATATCAGTAAAAAGATCAAAAAACATTTTACCAGACCCGTATTACGCAGATCTCAAGAAGACAAGCGAGAGTCTGAACGAAACTAATCGAGCTGCACTATATCGATCTTTCTTTTGTTTCATGCTACACCATAGTAATTTCGCTTTCAGTGTATTGAGGGGCGCCCGCATACATATTTGCGTGTGTGTGTGTGTGTGTGTGTGTGTGTGTGTGTGTGTGCAAACATGTCAGCTATTACGTTTTACGGATGCAGGCCAAAACATGCTTAGAGGTGAAATCCGGGGTGGGGTCATCCTCCACCCTTGCTCCTACGTGCCGGCGCCCATTGTGTATTGTGTCTGATTGTGAGCTGGAATGTGTTCAGGTAAACAAATCAATTAAACAGTACTAACTCTAATAAGATCATTTTACCGCTTCACCAGGAACCACTTAAATATTGTCGCACTAAAAGACATCACTATATATTAATACTGTAAATGGCTTATAAATAAATATATTTACTCCAACACTTTTTCAACCTCTCTTCTGACCGTGATATATCTATAACTCGGACTGAAGCATATGCCTAATTTAGAACTTCTTTTATCAGAGATATTGCTCAACCGAATATAATGTGGGAATGTAGGAAAAGAAAACTTTAATTTCCAAATAAAGACGTGTAGCTATGCCTTTTCATGCTACGAATGCCCACTTTTTCATTGTCATGATTTTACCAGATTTGCTGTTTCAATAACTAAATTATTCTAAACGTAGATTGCAGTTATTTATCCGAGTGATTCTTTTTTCACTCCTAAATGTGTTTTAATTATATTTAAACATATACTCTTTGCTTGAAAAATCAGTATCATCAAATTAAGAAGTCGTCATTAGAAATCCAACGCTGTTATTCAGAAAGTAGTTGCAAAATAGAAACAGTACATGAAAGTTCAAAATGCATGCATATGGGTAAAATGTGTTATTATCAAGAAACAAGATTATTGAAAAGAAAGACGGTAATACTTGCCTACTTCAAGCTGCTTATATCCAGCAATAAAGGTCCCCACACAATATTTGCTGTGTTCGACACGTGGATCCTTGTAATAATGCCATGTTTCATTGCCCTCTTGTACAAACGGGAGTAGTACAGAAATTGAGATGACTGGACCTATCATACTTTTGCAATTTTAAATGTTGTATCCATATACAATACACCTCTGGACCACTTTTAATGTAATACCTCAGTATGCATTAGCGTCGTATACACAATAACAGGCAACAGCAGTCAGTTAGAATAAATAATAAAATAATTTTCCGCCCCATGTTAATTTTAGTATTAGGAAACCAGAATGTTCTTAGGCCACTCATAATTTTTAAATTAAAAATATCCCATTACCTCTCACTCAAGCGATATACGCAGCAACGAGTACAATTAGTAAAGCACAGCACTAATTATTTACTGAACATAATGGCACAAAGCGAACTTGTTTTCAATTCAATAACTTTCAGATAAGTGAAATAAATACTTTAAGAATTCAAAGTGCAAAGTTAAGAGGAATTTACAGTATTGTGAATTAAATCCAAAATAATCCTAAATTATCTATCACAAATTCAAAAGCATAGAATGTTCGAAGAATTCCAATAATTTTGAAAGTGATGATATACTAATAGTCTTGATGTATCACAATGATATAATTCAGAATGTCTTTGAATAAAGTACCATAATCCCAGTGGTGCATTACTAACAAAAGTCATGGAGCACTTTGTAAATCCAATGAATATTTTAAATAAATGATTTCTGACAAATTATTTCTGAACACAAAAAATAAATGATCACACAGACTGAACTAAAAACGGGAATAAACAATTATTTACCTCAGCCAGTATATTTACAGAAAGCAGCTTTTCGAGGTGATTGTGAATTCATTCAAAACGGTTTTGGTTTTAACTGGTCTTATGAATTTCAACAACTTTTTCTAGACTCTACGCAATCTACACACTTAATATCGTAAAACAGAAGTTTATATCCATGTACAAAATTTAAGAATTTAATATTTGGATTATAGCTAATCATTACAATTTTTTTAAAAAAAAAAAACAATAACAAAATAGCACATAAAATAGAAAACAAAAGTTGGCCATTA
>JAECUM010051363.1:0-20139 GCA_016617855.1 Megalonaias nervosa | reverse complement strand
TATATGGGATGCAAATCCGGCTCAAAAAGAAATTTGTTTACGTCTTCTGTACAGTCTATTGATCCAAATCAAATGCTGCGAATATCCGGCCACAAATGCATAGCAGAAAGTGTTGGGATTTTTGCATCCAGTAATCCTATTTCACATGAAAAGCGCAACAATGTAATGTTTAGTTCTGAAAGTGACATTTTACCGTAAACATGTACTCTAGGCATACTGTGTACCGTATCAAATAATGTGGCATCACAACGCATTGATCATTCTGTTTTGAAAAATGATTTTGTCGTTATAAAATGTTCCGTTTATTCGGATGGAAGCTTTTTCTTTCATTTATAGTTTGTAAAAAAGTACAATCTACTTTTACTAGTTCAACTTTGTTTGGGACTATATTTTATGCACAACAAATGAAAGGTGCACCGTCTGTCAGAATGAACGAAAATATTCGTTCTTCTTTCTGTCGAATCAATTTCCACTGAAATAAAAACTATGTGATAAAAAGAATCTCAAATGGGTAATGATTTAATATTAAATTTATGAAACTCGTTGAATAATGTCCAGCTTTTGCTCTCCAAGGCTCCCAAAAGATGGACATTATTCAGTTTAACATTGATTGCTTCATATATCCTTACCCCAATGATGAAATAAGGTCGATTTAGCATCAACCCCAGTTATGATATAACATATCGTGTAACTTTAAAAGGTTATTGTCTCCGTCAGAATCAAGAGAATTAGATCGAAGATAATCAGGTTTCTCAAAACATTACGTTGATTGTGCAACATCCACAAAGTGCATTCTTCAAATATTGCTTTAAGCTGAATTATTTGTCTCCATTATCCTATATCAGCGCTTATAAGAAACAATTGCTAAATACATACAATAGATTAAACCACACCTTAGACAGTACGAATTACAAATTTGTTTCCGGTTGTAAAGGAGAATTATGGCTTGGGTTAAGATGCGTTCAGGTTTTGTAGTTGTATTTTCACTGGTTTCAGGAATAGTATAATGCAAACGCTATGCATCTAAACTATACGAAATCGTAAGAACTAAGACGTGCTCCCTTAATCTACTATGTAGTGATATGGATCTCTTTTCCTTGAACCAAACAAATGTTCTGTATTTCTTGAACATGTTGATCATATCTTATTCTATTTATTAAATGTGTTAGGAACAAATATCACCAATCAAATGGTTAATGAGAATCCAAACAACGTGCATGGGATCCACTTATTACTGTTCTTGATGGTGTCATCTATTTAATGCCAGTACATATCTCTGATATTTCCAATATACAATTATTGTAATGCATTCTTACTACAAACACTAGATTTAGCATGAAAATATACAATGTTGTTTTCCTTCTGTATTATTTTCAACATTTTATTATATTATAGCATGGTTTGTGTAGGATTTTTTCACATGTATGAACAAAATTGCATACTATGCATGTTTGTTTCTATTTGGATAACTCGTTATGAAGGAAGTCCCATCGTTTATCACCATCCACTCTAAAGTTTATTTATCTCAATATCATCAAGGGAAACAAACTTTCATATGATATAAGCATTTAGTGTAGTTGACTATTTGGATATATATATATAATTTAGCTGTATATGTATCCACTTAATCATAAACATATTTTATCTACACCCTGTTGATATCCGTTTGTAAATTAGTATGGTCATGGTTTCCTCCCTGATTCTATTTTGATGACATACATCTTTTTATTTATTCTACGTCTAACATCGTTCTCATGAAACTTGTTGTTGTATTAAACTCTTTATTTAATGAACAATATTGCATCAAATTTTTCTATGCGTCACTGGGTTTTAAATGTTTTCCAGTAAGCTTTTTTCAGAGCTTGTTTGATCACTTCGGTCGTTGTAAAGCCTACGCAGTGGTTGGTATACAAACATATTTCGCTGCGAATCAATCTTGAGCATCTGAAATAGTCATGAGGTTAGTGTTTATTTCCTTCAAACATTTGAGCTTTTCGCACATTGTTTCCGCAAAATAGGTAGCTTCTTTACAAGACTCATTTGTAACAAAAAGGATATGGCGTATAAGCATTGCCGTCACTTTGAGTGTGCATCACTCAGTAAGTATAAGTCACCATTTTTAAATCGCTATAGTTAAACATCATACAGAAGACGGATAAGAAAAACAAGTCTACGTCATAATTTATTTATATATATATATATATATATATATATATATATATATATATATATATATATATATATATATATATATATATATATATCTTTCTCTTTCTATATATATATATATATATATATATAAATGTATTTAGTTAATTACTTCAGCTCTTATAATTTCGCATATCAGGCAAATGTTCTTCAGCGCTTTATTATGTTTGTACACCCGATTGTTTCAAATAATTTTTTATGTTGTTATTCTAAATTTCAAGTCATGTGCAGCAAAAGTTGGGCACGTTAGACATTGCCCAATCATTATGCAGAATTATGGAAATTTATATAATAAACTGACTGTTCATTACATGTGTTGCATAAAATATAACTTTTGATCTTAAATGTCTCAGCGTTTGCACATTTTACTGGCTCTTTTGTATTTGTTCTCAAAGAGGTTCGTAAGTCCATATCTTCATCCACCATGCAGATGTTTGAATTGTTCAAAATAAATTGATAATCATTACTGACATAGACATTCTTGCATTTAAATTTAAATTGAAATTACCTCTTACAGCGGAATTGTTTGTGTCTCCATTGACCTGTACATTTTACGTAATTATGATACCTCGCATACTTTGACTCAACGCCTATGAAAAGTGATATATTCACCGTGTTTCACCATCCTATTTAGCAAACGTTTACATAGATTAGAAGTTATTAGAAGTTTCTAGGCAAAAAATAAATATATGCTGTTTTAGAATCAGTACAAATATAAAAAGTCTGAGTCCAAATTTTGTAAACACTCAGGAACTAAGATTCACTCTCTTTACCTTCCATTCAGGCAATTAGGAGTCCTACCTTTTTCTATATAACTCAATAGTTTATTAGTTTACTTGTGTTGTTTGCCTGCATTTCGTCAAGTTCCCTAATTTGTCTTATTTGGTTTGAATACAATCGTGATAGGCAAAATATCTAGCAAAATGTTACCTTCTAAGAACTCTCCATCATTTGTATTCGCTCCATCATTAATATTAATGATGTTGCCATCATCTCATTGGTTGCATATTTGTGTACAATCATCGATTTTTATAAAAACAAACAAAACGATATCTTGACATTAAGACATCAGTCGAATATGCCGTATTCTTTAAAACTTTTAACTGTATGGTATTATACCTCCTGTATTTTCTCATTTCACATTTACGGTGCAAGAAGGAGAATGCTTACTGCAACTAATCAGAGTTAAATATAATATTCAAGCTATTTTGTTTCTTTAATATTTAAGTTTTAGCAATATGTATACGGCTGCTTTTTGAAAAATAAAAAATATAGCTTCGCCGTTTCGGTCTGTCTCCCACTCGATGTATGTTATTATTACCTATAGATTGACGGACGTATATGTGCAAAAATGTCATCAGGCATACTCAAAACATAAACTACCATACTATGTTGTGGTGATTTATATATATATATATATATATATATATATATATATATATATATATATATATATATATATATATATATATATAACCTTTCACTGTAGGACTCGACTATAGTTCATATCTTCCAGATGAATTTGGACTGTTAAGAATGTACCTGTATTAGGCTTTTAAATTGTATTATGAAATTGAAATATTAATGTGAAATTAGACAGTTTGTCATTATATTCGTCGGCTTCGTTGAAAACTGTATTAAAATCATTCAACCTTTTGCTGACATTATTAAATTCAAGAGTCTTTAGTTCCATATTTTTATGATTTAGCTGTGTAATTGTGTTTGGCTGACATTTTTCAATGAATATGTTTTTCTTTTCTCATTATTCATATTTAAAAATAAACCAGTACAACTGTCATTATATAAACCATTCTTCTCATTTGTTCTTTTATTAATGGCATTGAACATTAATAATCTTCTTTTCTTCTTGGTTTAATTACATGAGGAGTACTAAGATTTTGGAAGTTTTCTGTGTTTTTTCCAGCGTAATCTCAAAGTGTTTTTACGCCTTCCATTTTTTTTATTCCCAAAGCCTGTCCTGAACTCTACACTTCCTTGTACAAACTGACTAGTAGCTGCATCATCATTGTCTGTGTGTTCACCTAGATCTAATACGTTAATACGTATATTCTTTATGTCTATGGCAGTGTTTATTATTGGTTCATCTTTTGATCTTTCTCTCTGAATTTAAAGCTATATTTGTTTAAAACAACCGATTGGCATAGGTAGATGTAAAGCAATTTCCATTACTTTAGCTCTTTATATCAATGAGTTGACCAATGAACATATACAAGTCGTTAATCTGGAAAATCAACAACTTATATCTGATTCGACATATTTTTATATGCATTACTTTCTATTAAATCCTAGTAATCATGAGCTACAATAGACAGTGTATATTTTGTAGATATTGATTTCAGTAATTAACAATTATACTTATGGTTCTGACATTTACTATGTAAGCTTTTCTCGTTGTCCGCATTAGTGTCCGTTTGATCATGGATATCCATCACATGTATAAACAATATGTGACTGATCTGCATTGGTCCCATTCGGGTGACTATTTACAATACATACATACATATATGTATATATGTATATATGTATATATATATATATATATATATATATATATATATATATATATATATATATATATGGTATGATCATCAGCAATCAGAACATATTTTATCACAATCAAATGATTATCTTCCTTCTCTGTTCTCTGTATCGTTGCACTTCATATTTCTGTGGCAAACTATCTTTCTTCCGTTAGATAAATATGCTTTCCAGTTTTCCTAGCTTTCTTTTAATTAAGATCGAACCGATAAGCCATTAGTTGTACTAAAGTGTTATCACATTTAATTTAATTTGGCGTATTCATAGCATAGGTTACATTCTCCATGTCTCAGGACTGTAATGTATGGTAGTCAGTCTTTGTAATATTTTGTAACACATCTTCGATAGTTGCACCAAACAGTGTAAACTTCAGGAACATTAATATTTGTAGCTATCGGTGTAAATCCAGAACTAGTGTCTGTAACATCCATTACACGAGGAAAACATATTTACAGCTTTAACATTTTTGATGTTACTTTCTCACGAATTTTAGGTGCCGATTAGATGTCTTCAGCGTTTGTTTTGCCGCTTTGAACTTTGTGAATAAACTAATAATATGGTAGCCATTATGTCAAATTATTGTCAAGGAATATTCAAATTCTGGTCAAGCTATTTTGAAGTTGCATCCAAATTATTTAATATTAAAATTAGCTTTATCCTGCGGCAATTTTACTGAAGTTCAATCCTTTAGGCCGTCATCTCCGCTAACACTTTCATTTATTTTCATTCTTAGCATTATTATATTTTAAAGTTATGAAACTAGCTCTTACTGCTTTAAATGATAATACAAACCCAATGAGATCAATCCCTAGTCATGTCCAAGACTCCGTTCACTGCTGAGTAATAAGATCGCAGCTCCTTCGACTATCAGTCTGGAAGAAATGTACTCATAACATGTGTTATTCTTAATATTGCAATATATTAGGAAGCTATTTATTGTTTAGATGATCTGCCATTTACAAATATTTCATGTTTCCTTCATTTGATTTGAATCCAGTTTATACAACTCGCCAGCCAAACTGTTGATATTTATCCCCTTGCATGTTCCATGTGTTATTATTGTAACGTTTATTTCTTTTTGCTTCTTTTATGTTGGTAGCTATGCTGTTGGCCAATGCATGGATTAAAAATGAAAGAATACATTATAATAGCTGGTCTATTCTGAGGTTATACAACCAACTCCAAAATGATATCATACGAATCATAAATTAAAATGTACGATAAAGAGATAACATGCATAAAACTACATTTCAAACGAAACATCTGCTTAAAACAAAGGAAAAATGAACGAATTAATAATATATATCGATCTATCTATGTATGTATGTATATATATATATATAAAGGTAACTTATACATAGCCAAATTTGGCTATACATTACAAAGTTGCCTCATATTAGCATTAGTTTTAACGCTAAAGGGAATCATATTTTTGCTAAATGTATTATTAGTGAAACTTTGGCTACTGCCTGCAATGTCTCTTACAATAACCATATTGTGTGGCAATAAAAAACCCAAATCAAGATAACCGAATGAGTAGCAATATGTTGTCTATCAACCCCATTGTCTCGTTCCTTAACGTACATGTTCGACCTTTTGGGATACATGTATGTTTAGCCAAACGTTGGCTAGTGTCTGCAAGGTCTTTTGCATACCTTACATGCACGCTGTTAGAAGCCCAAATTTACGTAAGTATGGTTTGCCAAATTTGGTTATCCACCTGACATTCATTCTCCACAATGTACGTGTATTTGCCAATATTTGGCTAGTGTCTGCAATGCCCATCAGCATGTTGTTAGCCAATGTTTGGCTAGTACCTGTAATGCCCTTTAGTATAACCTATGCGGCTTAACTGTTAGAAACCTTAATTTGGCTAAATATCTTTAGCCAAATTTGGATAACCGTTATTGTATCGATTTTAATAGCATACGTGTAAAATTAAGAGGTTAATTGTGAGCATGGCGACAGATTTACATAATGGCTGTGGCCTCTAAGAGTAAATATTGGGCAGACATATTGGGACAATCTATACAAAATCTTCCAAACTGAATTAATTGGTGCATAGTGCAGATAAAACTTAAATTGAGGAATGTAGCATGTGCATGAATAACACTGTGATGAGTTTAGAATTTTAATTACGCAATGAATATTAATTTGGGAAGGAAACAAGCACTAATTAAGAGAAACGAATTGCTAAAATCTGAGTTTCCGAATTTGTATCGGATTTACATAATAACTGTACACACAAGATAAAATTTGTTGAGGCCTTATGTGTGATTCTCTTGAATCCAAGTATCAACACCCATCATTAAACAATTGTTAAATGATTCCATATTTATAAAACAATATTTACTTTAACAGCAAAGATCTTACGTTTATCAATCTCTTTATCGTAAGGGGCATTGTTTAGGATGAGGGAACCGCAAAGTCTACATGCATGAGATTCTTGAAGTATCTTGTCAAGAGTCTATTTGATCTAGATGACGCCTTAAATTACGTCATGTTGTGTAGTACAAATGATAACTTCAGAGGCCACAACATCTGCATAGTGCATAATTTCCAGTAGTATATTTTCTGTCGGTGCGTGTCATCGACATTCAGATGTTCCTTGTCGGGTTGTATACATACGAAAAATATAGGTCACCATTTACAACCCACATATATCACAAATGCAATTGTCAGAATAATGTGATTGGGTGGGACATCTAGTCATATGTGTGCGGCATGATTCCCCAGCGATAAACATCAATATAAACTGTTCCACTACAGACATCGTAGCGATATGACAAAAACATTGTTAAAGCTACGTTAAAAATCTAAATCACACACACACACACACACACACACACACACACACACACACACACACACACACACACACACACACACACTTGTATTCATATACTTGTGAGGACCTTGACATATGACTACATTTCGAGGACCACAAGAAAGAATGAAAATATAGGTCAGAAATTTGAAAGTAAGCTAAAATGCAACCCAGGCCACATCTGTATCACTTCCTGTTTGCAGTATAGTTCTTTAAACATTATGGGGACTACTCTTACTTTACCATCTTTGTGATGACGTCATTGTGAGGACTCATTACATACAATCAAATGCTACCATCAGCCTGAGAACCTGAATATTTTTTTTTCTTATTCCGCTTGTCCTGCAAAAAACATTAGAAGATATCTATGTAAAAGCTCAAGAACTAATTTCTCTGCAATTAATACTATAGACAGACAGATACATGTGCTTAAATGTTCAAATCTCTATAAAATATAAGTTTGAGTTATTTTGCCGAAAACAACACCGCAGGCATTGTTTTGCAATTTCGTGACCTCTTTTATTTACACAATCAAAAATTGCCGTCAAGTTGTCAAATGAGAAATATCATTACAACACAAATATGCATCAAGTCTGGACAGTGCACAATTAAAACTTAAGAATATCAAATATATCTAAACTGACAATTCATCTATTAAAATAAAAAATAAGACTTTTAAACATTTAGGCTGACACCAAAGCAACAGCAGCAGGAAGGGTGAACAGACCACTTTGTACGAGACCTTATTATACAAAAATAAAGGTTCCTACAAGGGCTGAAAAATAAGGTCAATAACGCTAAACCGAACCTCCTAACTTTTATTATTACCGTATAGTTTGAATAACGAATAATAAATCGTTCGGTTTAGCTCATTTTTATTATTTTATTTTTGACTTTTTGTTTTTTATGTCATAGTGCGTTTAGTTTGCTCGGCGGGTCACTTAATTGTTGTCGTTCACCCTTCCTGCTGCTGTAATTAACCAAAGATTTTATCTAGACCTACAAGATATCTAGATCTTGGATCGTGTAAATTTATTGTAATAAATCCGAACGGAACAGCTTGTGCTTTTGAAAAGAAGTTTTTAAACTTAATCATATCCATATCTCCTGAACACCAAGTATAATAAATATTCTGTAAAGTATAATTATCTACTCCATTAAACACAACCAAAATATTGCAGTTGTCTCTGATCACTTTAGGTATTTTTGTATATCGTTGTGTGACGTATATAACATCTGTATTCTTGTGTCTACCTCGAGAAAATATTCTAGCTGGATTTGTTTGTCTGTCCAACATAACGTCATCGTACACCACTAAATTATTAATAAATCCATCTAAGTCATCTACAGATGGGGCTTCATCAATATCGGTGATAAAATCAACCACATCATCACCGTCTTCATTCAGCAATTTTGCATTTTCATTAAAATCTTTAAGTACTTCGTAACAGTGTTGATCATCTACGGATGGTGCTACTAAATACAATTTACTCCATTTAACCACCGCATTATTAAATTTAATAATAGTTGTGTTTTACCCGATCCAGATGGACCTATTATAATCATCCTTATCGAATTTGGTAATGCTGGATGATGCTTCACTGGTTCCTGTTTTCGTGTCGCCGAAAAGTCAATTATATCCATATAATAAATAATATGAGTCTATATTGTGTTCGATGTAGAGCATCTACACCCACTGCTGAATTAACTACAATAACAACAAAAAATAAACGACGTGCTCTGACGGGCAAATGTGTAAAATGCGGTACGAAGAAATACAAATTTGTCAAAACAAAGACAGGTGGAGATATAGCCGCTTTATTAGGAAAATTACCAGGAACTCCGTGGGCTAAATACCCCGGTGAGAAACACTTGCCAGGATATAATTATTGCGGTCCCGGAACTCGACTTGATATCCGACTTGATAATCAAGATCAACCAAGACCAGGAGAGCATCCAGTAAATAAGATTGATAAAGCGTGTCATGTTCATGACGTTGCGTATAAAAGTAAAGATTTACAACAAAGGTATCTCGCAGATGTAAAATTGATTCATGCATTAAATTCTATACCAAATAAATCTGTCAGAGAAAAACTCGCTAGTTTTCTAGTAAAATCTGCCATGAAAAGTAAAATAATGTTAGGGGCTGGTAATTAATTATATAACTATTATAATGGAATCCATTTATTATAGCCCAAGAGGATATTGGAGAGGCAAATCAGCTATTAGTAAATTATCTGAAGCAGCAAAAGTCTCACATTCTGTTGCTGCAACGTGGTTAGCACGACAGGCAATATGGCAAATTTATCTACCACCACCTAAAAAAATTCAATATGCACATTTTGATGTCAGCGTCCCTAATAAGGTTCATCAAGCAGATATTTTGTTTTTACCACACGATACCATTAAAATTGGTAAACGTCAATCACGCACGTACAAATACGCATTAACTGTCGTTGACGTTGCAAGTAGATATAAAGAAGCGGAACCATTATCAACAAAGACAGCGTCTGAAGTTTCATCTGCGTTTGAACGAATTTATCAGCGAGGACCTTTGCGATGGCCACAGTTATTACAGGTTGATCCTGGCAAAGAATTTCTTGGTGCAGTATTATCGTTGATAAAGAAATATAACGTTAAAATCAGACGAGGACATACTGAAATTCATCGTGATCAGGCAATTGTTGAACGATTTAATCGAACACTTGCTGAGCGGTTATTTGGATACCAATATGCAAAAGAAATATCTACCGACTTTAAATCCGGTGAGAGATCTCGTGAATGGGTTGCGAGGTTACCAAGTGTGATAGCTGCATTAAATAATGAAATTACTCGTTCAACTTCCATGAAACCTTCTATTGCGATCACAAAAAAATATATACCCCGTAGCAATGACAGACATCAACCTCAACCAGTATTAGGTAATGTAACTGTAAGATATTTATATGAACCTGGCGAACTTGAAGGTGGTAAAAAAAGAGCAACTGATCCTATCTGGAGCGTGACTACACATACAATTTCTAGTGTAGTTAGATCCACTGGTAGACCTCCAATCTACAGATTAGATTCTACAGCCCCTCAACGTGGATTTGTACGTGAACAATTACAGGTAATTCCTAAAGACACACAATTACCACCACATACAATTACATAACCAGAACCTCTACGTCGATTACATTCAAGACAGGTCAGCATCGCATTATCACGTGTATGACCAAGATCACTATTAATTCTATCTACGGTAAATTGTCTTGGATTATTATTCGAATATTGCCATAACATATTACAGTTACAGCTTGCACAATTATTATTCTGTTGTGTTTTTAGTTTTATAATAAATTCAACATCAATATCAAAGTCACGCTTATTTTTTTATCACACTGCTTATAACCAGATAGTTTTTTTCTTATTACGTCATTATTAACCGTTTGATCATTATTTTCTATAAAATTCATAATAAACCTATGTAGTTGAGATATTCTTCTCACTCTACAAACTGCGAGATAGACTAAATTCGACCATTCGATCCGATCATCTATAATCCAGATATTTGTATCAGAAATAGTTAACCCCTGTGATGAGTGAATAGTTATAGCATATCCTAACGTCCACGGTGATTTATTCATATTCAGCGCATTCTCAACGACATTAATATCGACTAAAATAATATCATTCAAGACAAGATTCTGTATTCCACCACCAGGAATTTCAACATCAATATTCTGTCGTCGAGTATCTGTTGGGCGATAACATAATGGTACTGGTTGATCTGAAAACTTTTCTTTATGTAACAGAAATAATTTATTCTGTAGTTCATCACGAACTATCTTTCTACTTGCAACTATTAAATCAGCGGGATTCCATAAATTTAGAAAATCTTTCATAGAAGTCTCTGGAATTACTCTTCGCATTATTTCACATTGTACTCTGTCTGGCTGAAGTCTGATTAATCTTTTAAACTCCTTCATCGGTTCATCAATAGCTCTATAGTCATCATTTATTTCTTCATAATAATCTACGTTATTCTTCAGCCATTCATGTGGAGACTGTCCAATAAAAGGTGGTGGTTGACCATGATCACCGCACATTATTATAGCAGTATTTTTCATCAATAGCCAATCAAGAAATGTTTTTAATATTTCTAACAACACCGTGCATATCTCGTCCCATATAATATATTTAGGTATATATTTCTCACCCATTCGTTCGGGAGTCCATGTGTCTCCACACCATCTAAAGAAACTATGATAAGTACACGATTTTACTCCTCGTTCTTTTATCTCTCTGGCGAGTTTATGTGTCGGTGTCAAAACAATTATATCTGAATGGTTGTTCATGAATAATTTAATCACACGTGTTGTTTTACCTGACCCTCCACACCCATTAAGATAAACGGTTTTATGTCTAGATACAGGATCATATGCAGATGGTGCTGATGATTTTGATACTTGATTATTATTTTTGTAATATATTTCCTTAATTTCAACGTCGGCAGATTCAGAATAGCTAAGTATATTTTCTTGTTTTATTCTCCATGACCCCCATTCACCATTACCAAGTAGCGGTTTTAACAAATCTGTATATTTTTTATTTGTATAATACGAATCAGTTGCGACTCTGACAGCATCACGAGGAAATCTATTTATCATAGACAGTAGATTTATAGAAACATATGCCAACATAGATGATCTTAAATGAGTAAATTGTGGTGAGTCACCATCAAGATAACTCACAATTGTACCTAGTTTGGTTCCGTCTGACAAATAAGCATTACTCCGATTTATTAATGTGTTTTTTTTCCGTTGTATCAGCTATTATAAAATCGAGTTCAGCATCGTCCATAATCAATCTTGTACAGTGTCTTTTATGATCATATGCTCCTCCTTGAGTAAATTTACCAATTATCTTTCTACCAAGATCTTTTGCAAGTTTTTCATCGTGCTCGTCTCTGCATTTACGTATATTATTAGTAATTTTAATAATATCATCTTCATTAAGATTAGGGAATTCTTTTCTGGCATCATCAATATTAAATCTATTTGGTTCTGGTAACCAAACTTGTTTCTGTGGACTATATGATATAATCGCCTCACTCACCTGTAAAGATATTAAAATTCCAACATCAAGTATATATCGCAATAGTACTATTGGAACCCAACATTTTTCTGAAAAATGTCTTCCAAACCAAGTATAAGTAATCGGATGGAGATTTTCTGCAAACTCGAATGATTCTACATGAGCAAATCCGGTTAAATCAAAATCTGGTAAATGTCCGTTTATCGCGACCCTGGTCATCTCGTGTGATGGATGTCCGAATCTCTTAAAGTATTCAGACCATTCTCCGTATCCAAGAAAACTTCCAGGATAACATGCTACCATATCGACGGATATAACGTCATTACACTTATATTTAGTATTCCATAATCCTCCGTGTCCATATTCTACGCAGCTTTTATGGATATCTTCAAGAAATTCCGATCGTGTTGGTTTCCATAAATTTTTCTCCTGAGCGAAATGAGCCGCTACAGATGGAACAGTAAAACAATTATTTAATAATTGTCTAACTTTGACATCGTCTGAAGTATATTTCAGCGCAAGATTTTCCATTTCTACATTAAGAGATTCTATACGGTAAATATCACCATTAGGCCGTACAAACTGATCGTAATGATCATATTCTGAACTTTGAAATAACCAAACGGACACAGGGTCACTTTTACTGATATTTTTGATAAAATCAAATATATGACCATCATAAAATTTAACCGCTCTATCTCGTGGAAATATTTTTACTGCTGAGGTCCATGCGTGCGAATTATGATCAATAATATCTATAGGAGCTCCTCTTGATTCATATTTTGGTTTATATAAAATCTCTCCGGTTAACGTCTTTACCGTTATTGGGAATTTTAATTTCTTTTCTAGTTCAGCGACATCTTTGATAGACGCTCCGGTATCTTAACTGATTCTGCCCAAGTATTTATTTTTTTACGCCTTAAATCTGTTAAACCATTACCACGTATCGCGTTTGTAAAATGTTCTGTAACTCGTTCAGCTACACAGTTTATTCTTGACTCTGACAGTTTCATAGGCTTTAGATCCCCGACGTCAGGTTTATTATTAAGCGGATATATTGCATATACGACTGCAGTCACAGGGAATTCTCGTTCATAATATACCTTATCAATACCAGTCAGTATTCCGGGTTTAGATGTATTACTCAAAAGAACAATATTATTTCCTGACTGCACACGGACTGGATCGCGCTTATCACGAATAATCCAAATATCTTCTTCTGTATTTACAATAAATTTTATTAAAATAAAATATTTTTGATCATCAAGGTGATTAATAATTACTTTTCCCCGTTTGTCATTCATTATATTAGTAACATTTCCAACTCTGAATGTTGACTATACATAAGCAGCACCATCGTCACGAAATTCCTTCTTGGCTTCACGAATACGTTCGGTTATATCCTCATCCGTTAATGCCAGATCCTGCATCGAAGTACTAAATTTGTACTCAGATAATCGATCGAGATCGAATCTAGCATGGGAAGGTTCAATAACGGATAATTCCTCCATATAATTAAGACAAGTATTTAAATTAAAATTTTAATATATATAATGCTTGAAACAAAAAACAACTGTGCTTGGCTCAAAATTGGATATACTTCTATTTGTAATAAACCGTGCGTGAATAAATACTGCGGAAATCATGCACAAAGTTTCAAAAATGGAAGTACAGGACCAATACCATGTATTCAGTGTAGTGTTGGAGTCAGAGGAAAAACTCCATTGTGTTTAAAATGTGGCGGAAAAAAATACAGGGAACTTAAACGATATTATGACAAAAAAAAATAATACATCGTCATGTAAATCTCCTATACAAACCGTAGAAGATTATCTGACCAGATTTCAAAACAATGATTTAGACAAATAATATTATTATATAAATGGAGCAAAACGAATTTGTGAAACATCCTATAATAAAAAATTATGAAGTATCACGAGATGATGTAATCAGGCACTGTAGATTAAAGAAACCGGTTGGTAGTCTTAATAATAAAGGTTGTTTTACATTTAATACCAGTGGAAATAAACATTATTACTCACATAAATTCATATTCGAATGTTATTTTGGAGTCGTTAAAAATGGACTTGTAGTTGATCACATTGATGGAAATCCCAAAAATAATCGGTTATCTAACCTGCAGGCTATTACACCTAGTCAGAATGCTACACGTGGAAATACTGGAAAATATCCCAAGATCCCGAGGTCGGTTATATCCATAAATGTAGAAACAGGACAGGAAATAACTTTCCCATCAATTAATGCAGCTGCCAAATATTTTAGCATACATCCACAATCAGTAAAACATGTAGCTGATCATATATAAAAATCAGCATATTCAATAAAATATGATCAGCCGATAATATTTGAATATATCTAACTCTGTCTTCCTAATAAATAAATTGTATATAGTTCGACTTTATATTTTGCCATGGGTACCTTCACCGTCGCTGCTCTCAGTGTCACTTTCATTTTTGACAGAATCAAATAACATAATCTTTCTTAATTGCATTACACGATTGTCCACAATCTTCTTTTTCTCGTATTCACGAGACAGTTCGGATCTGATATTTTCGATCGAACGTGCAAGAGGCGCAAATAGTTTTACCTGTTTTTCATTTACCACCGCCAAGGATTCAAGCATAGACTGATAGATTAATTTTACAAATTTATAATTGGATGGTAATGTGTATTTATTGTCAATTTTTCTTTGTTTTAATATTTCATAATCACATAATATTTTTCAGGATCGAGATTATCAGATAGATTTATTCCGTTATGTTTTAATTTTTTAATAGCAGAAATAATATCATTAATGTTTTCTTTGGTTCATTATATAATAATTATTTCTTTAAAATAAAAAATAATATCAGTATCTGAATAATTATTTAAAAAAATGTAGTCCCCATAACCCCATGTGAACCTCTAAGTTGCCATATGACATCTTAGCAGGATCAGAAGGTCAGGGGACTGTTTTTTGAGGATGATTATGAATATATACAGATGGTGATGATTATATACAGATGATTATATACAGATGGTGATGATTATATACAGATGATTATATACAGATGGTGATGATTATATACAGATGATTATATACAAATGGTGATGACGGGGGAATCTTGTCTACGTCCAACAGATTTTGTACACTCTCCCCCATACAAAACCCCGGGAGTGTAAAAGGTACACCCCTCAAGGGTGTATGGTAGGAGAGTGTATTTTGTCTGTTGTGGATATCGAGGAAATTCTCCGGGTTCCCCCAATTAAATAGCATCAGTCGCCAAATAAAAGATAATATCTTTAGCATTTTTGGACACTCGAACACACGAGAGTTTGCACAACTTCGATCTACGTCCAACCGTCTTACCACTTCGGCCATCGCTCTCTTATCAATAATACAGTTAAATTTAAGTATATATAAAATATTTGTGCTGTCTCACAGAACTTGTAATACTAATAGAATGTAGAACTGTACTTCAGTTTTTCAAAATTCATAAAATAATTTGCACGTATAAGTTATAGTTCGTTAATGTAACAGACAGACGGACTAATACGCTATACACGTATATACAACTGGGTGTGTACAGGTAACGACGTAGTAGTAAGGGAAAAAATCGTTCAATTTACTCCGCAGAGAGAGATAGCCGAGTTATCTCGCTTTATTATATATACAATTGCTTTAATCATAGAAATTGATTATTATTCATATATTTACTAATCAGCCCCTGATTAAATAATCAGACGTTCTATGAGCGTATATACAAATTAATATTAAGAGACTCTTGTCTTAGATCCAAAATGTTTCCTGCCTGGTCGGTGAGTTTGAAATTTATTCTTGTCAGAAATGGATTATGTACACGTAAATAAACCGGGTTAATTGGCTCAGATACAATTAACCACCCTGGCGGATCTTTAGGGCTAAATGAATATAGTATATACCCCTGTTGGGCCTGATTAGATTTTGAAAGATCTACTTGTTAACTGTCATCAATTACGTCACATACTAGATTGACCGCGATCGTAGATGTTATATTAACAATACCAGGTGAGATATGACGTACGGCACCAAAGGGATTGTTATTGTGTTTTAGTATAATCGGTGGTGGGGATATTTTTCTCCATGAATCACATATTCTTTGAAAGTGTTCCTCAATAAGATCATTTAATGATTTCTTCATTTCAGCGTTATTTAAATCTGGTATAACAAATATTTGTAAATCTTTTTCTGTTATTTTATAATGATCAAGAAATACTTGTTTAGATTCTGGATTTGTGTAACGATTTCCATCGAGTTTAGTCGCGGTGTTTATAATACTTCGATTGACGATGTATAAATCGAACAAGATACCATTTAAATGTTTTATTGACTCGATTATTTGTTGCTTTACACTTTCATTATAATGTTGTGATAATGAAATAAGTAAATTTCTTAAATCATTAAACGTTTTATCGTATTCAGGTTTAAGAGTATCTAAAAAAATGTTTAATAAATCTTACATCAACAGTATAATAACTAATCTTCGTCCTGGTGTCTGTGTTAACAATAAATAATGCTTTATTCAACCTGGGGATTCTTTTACCGTCAAAATCGGTAAAGTAATATCTATCTTCGTTTGGAAATCCAAATCTTGTATTATTACTCCATGGTTGTTTTCCTCTATATTCTGGATCTTTAATGAATTTTTCTTCACTCATTTTAAATTCTTCTATTTTTGGTTCTGAAACTCCATTATAAACAGGTGCGACTTCAGGCCATCCTAATACTGATCTAATCGAACTTTGATGAATATCTACAGAATAATCAGGGGAATTTATTTCAATAACCGCAGATAGTGTTGGTTCGTAGACAGTAATTGCTATTTTTGATTCTTTTCCTGCAATAGATTTAGTTCTGCGTTGGAACTCATCATTAATCTGTTCTATTTGATAACTGCCCGTTGGAATGCTAACTACTTGCCAATCAGGAGTTCCATCAGGTTTATTCTTATTAGCAAATACTAATGAATTATTTGGCTGTAGTCCACCAAATGGTTTTGATCTAATATTTGGCCAGCTATAATAAACTCGCAATTGTGCTAATGCTATTTCTTTGCAGGAATTGCGGTTGGAAAATTGACACTAAATTCAGGATTGGTCGAACTTAACGATATCATAGTAGTTTTTGACGGAGTTGTATTAGTAACGATCTGCTGAAGTAACTCCCTGTCTGTCATTATTATTATCATTATTATTTAATTCATTAAAATCATTAGCGATCACCTTAAAAGCGTCATCATAGGTTTTCATCATCATAGCAAATTCAGTATCGGATATTTCACCATCACTGACACACGAAGAAATGTACAAAGATAGTTTAGAACATGCATCTGCCACTGTATGTAATTTAATCATATAATCGTGCAATTTAGCATTTGTACAGGTATCTATCTTTTTGGTTATAATACCGAGAACTCCAGCAAGAGTCGTTGATGCTGAAACAATAATGGTTATAACAGTAGGTGCTGTCATCGTCAATGTTGATAATAATAATCCTGTTCCAGTAATAACAGCAGAAACCGAGTAAACAACTACATCAATAACAACTATACGTCTTTTGTATTTTTTTATTTTCGTGTTATAATAGTCGATAAAATTATTTAATTTAGTCAGACGCTCACATACATAATTGCATCTATAACGTTGAACGTCGATGCGAGACTGAGGTTGATCCATTATACTAACAACGTCATTTAATTAAGTTTCAGTTACGAATTCTAGGCACCACCAGTAACGTCTCGAAGGCATTTCTGTTGATATCAGCGTAAAGATTTTTTTGATGTTCTTGGTTAGCATCACCAATAGAGGATTATGATATACATTCGGTGATAATGAAGTGGCAGCATTAATTTCCGAACCGTATATAGATAACCTGTATAACCCAGTTACTTCTACGGTATGTTCGAGTGTATTATTTTGTGGTGTACATGTTGATGATCCTGATGCTACTGTATATACGATATTTTTAATTTGTCCGTGTGGAATTTTTAATTAGATTAGTTTTTTGAACAATACTAGGTATTCCACTGACAATGTCGTTGAGTTTCGTGTTAACGTCGGAGAGTTTTATGTCAACGGTTGGTGGATCCCCCAAAAAATCTTTAATGGTTTTGTTTACATTTCTACGAAAATTTAAAAAAGTTTGTACGTGATTAGTAAAAGTACCATTGAGTGTGGCCACTTCGTCACCGATTGTTTTTAACGAAGTTGTTATAGGAATTTCCTTATCATCGACGTATTTTTTTGTTGCAGCATCAAAATCATATTCTGGTGTTCTAAGATTATTAATGCCATTATTATTCATATTAAGAAATGCACGCATTATACCGCCGTTGGAAAATACGTATTTAGATTCTTGATCGTCGACATATTTTTTTGTTGCGGCGTCTGTATCTGCGGTTGGGTTTCCAAGACCTATAATTTTATTTTGATTCATAATAATGCTACCTGTAAATGAATCACCAACTTTCTTAATATAATCGCTGACTGACGTACCGGAATCTTGTATTTTACCCTTATCAGTAAAAGTAACTATATTATTAACAACCGCATTAGGAACTCGTATAAGTACATCTGGTAGTTGCATATTACTAGTTTTTAATCGTCCTTCTTTATCCTGAAAAACAACTACTTCGTTTTGATCCACACTGGTTATGTTTAATAAATCATCAATCTCATTTCTGAGCTGATCTTGAGTTGCGTATTTAGATAAATCAGCTTGCTGATGACCTTTACCACGAGAAGATCTTCCGTAAATATCCACCATTATATTTACTAATGTCTGTTTAAATGTCACGTCGTAGTATATTCATGTACAACTTTGTGGGGTGGTTTTGTTGATTTTGATATAGCATCAAGTACGTTAAGTACTTCTCGACCACATATTGGTGGATCGGTTAATGCTTGTGTTGGTAACGTTGAATACCATATTGGGGTACTTTGATAGCCGCTAATATACTTTAAGAATTCTTTTGGTGGAGCTAGTCCATATGAATCAAAATAAATAATTCCACGTGGATCAATTGCATATCCGACCCAATGCGTGCCTGGACCAGAATTTTCATCGAGATTAATAATGCCTGTTTCAACGTTATTTGGTTGTTTTGGTAATTGATCACGCATGAAAACTCCTCTAAAATTTTTTTATTTTTAATTTTTTAGCAGCAGCTAGTAAATCAAAATTGGACATAGGAGATATTAGTAAACTGTCCCTGGTAATCTTCGGCCTTTTCCGTACCATGAATGTGGAGTTCCTGGTAATCTTAGACCCCTTCCCTTTTTTTTGATTCCCTTTCCTGTTGCTTTCTTTAATGCCATTCCAGCAGCAGTTCCAACAGCGCCTAATGCAGCTACTTTTGCAACAGCTGGGGCTGCAGCGGCTATTAATGCTGGTATAGCAGCAAGAAGTGGAAATATACTACCTGTCTTAA
>JAECUM010051362.1:0-53588 GCA_016617855.1 Megalonaias nervosa | reverse complement strand
TAGATATAAAGAAGCGGAACCATTATCAACAAAGACAGCGTCTGAAGTTTCATCTGCGTTTGAACGAATTTATCAGCGAGGACCTTTGCGATGGCTACAGTTATTACAGGTTGATCCTGGCAAAGAATTTCTTGGTACAGTATTATCGTTGATGAAGAAACATAACGTTAAAATCAGACGAGGACATACTGAAATTCATCGAGATCAGGCAATTGTTGAACGATTTAATCGAACACTTGCCGAGCGGTTATTTGGATACCAATATGCAAAAGAAATATCTATTGACTTTAAGTCCGGTGAGAGATTTCGTGAATGGGTTGCGAGGTTACCAAGTGTGATAGCTGCATTAAATAACGAAATTACTCGTGCAACTTCCATGAAATCTTCTAATGCGATCAAAACAAAATATATACCCCGTAGCAATGACATATATCAACCTCAACCAGTATTAGGTACTGTAACTGTAAGATATTTATATGAACCTGGTGAACTTGAAGGTGGTAAAAAAAGAGCAACTGATCCTATATGGAGCGTGACTACACATACAATTTCTAGTGTAGTTAGATCCACTGGTAGAGCTCCAATATACAGATTAGATTCTACAGCCCCTCAACGTGGATTTGTACGTGAACAATTACAGGTAATCCCTGAAGACACACAATTACCACCACATACAATTACATAACCAGAACCTCTACGTCGATTGCATTCAAGGCAGGTCAGCATCACATTATCACGTATATGACCAAGATCACTATTAATTCTGTCTACGGTAAATTGTCTTGGATTATTATTCGAATATTGCCATAACATATTACAGTTACAACTTGCACAATTATTATTTTGTTGTGTTTTTAGTTTTATAATAAATTCAGTATCAATATCAAAGTCACGCTTTTTTTTTTTTTATCGCACTGCTTATAACCAGATAGTTTGTTTCTTATTACGTCATTATTAACAGTTTGATCATTATTTTCTGTAAAATTCATAATAACCCTATGTAGTTGAGATATTCTTCTGACTCTAGAAACTGCGAGATAGACTAAATTCGACCATTCGATCCGATCATCTATAATCCAAATATTTGTATCGGAAATAGTTAACCCCTGTGATGAGTGAATCGTTATGGCGTATCCTAACGTCCACGGTGATTTATTCATATTCAGCGCATTCTCAACGACATTAATATCGACTAAAACAATATCATTCAAGACAAGATTCTGTATTCCACCACCAGGAATTTCAATATCAATATTCTCTGGAATTACTCCTCGCATTATTTCACATTGTACTCTGTCTGGTTGTAGATTTTAAATTTTAAATTCCTTCAGCGGTTCATCAATAGCTCTATAGTCATCATTTATTTCTTCATAATAATCTACGTTATTCTTCAGCCATTCATGTGGAGACTGTCCAATAAAAGGTGGTGGTTGACCATGATCACCGCACATTATTATAGCAGTATTCTTCGTTAATAGCCATTCAAGAAATGTTTTTAATATTTCTAACGACACCGTGCATATCTCGTCCCATATAATATATTTAGGTATATATTTTTCACCCATTCTCTCAGGAGTCCATGTGTCTCCACACCATCTAAAGAAACTATGATAAGCACACGATTTTACTCCTCGCTCTTTTATTTCTCTGGCGAGTTTATGTGTCGGTGTCAAAACAATTATATCTGAATTATTATTCATGAATAATTTAAACACACGAGTTGTTTTACCTGACCCTCCACACCCATTAAGATAAACGGTTTTATATCTAGCCACAGGATCATATACAGATGGTGCTGATGATTTTGATATTTTATTATTATTTTTGTGATATATTTCCTTAATTTCAACGTCGGCAGATTCAGAATAGCTAAGTATATTTTCTTGTTTTATTCTCCATGATCCCCATTCACCATTACCAAGTAGCAGTTTTAACAAACCCGTATATTTTTTATTTATATAAAACGAATCGGTGGCGACTCTGACAGCATCACGAGGAAATCTATTTATCATAGATAGTAGATTTATAGAAACATATGCCAACATAGATGATCTTAAATAAGTAAACTGCGGTGAGTCACCATCAAGATAACTCACAATTGTACCTAGTTTGGTTCCGTCTGACAAATAAACATTACTTCGACTTATAAATGTGTTTTTTTCTGTTGTATCAGCTATTATAAAATCAAGTTCAGCATCGTCCATAATCAATCTTGTACAGTGTCTTTTATGATCATAGGCTCCTCCTTGAGTAAATTTACCAATTATCTTTCTACCAAGATCTTTTGCAAGTTTCTCATCGTGCTCGTCTCTGCATTTACATATATTATTAGTAATTTTAATAATATCATCTTCATTAAGATTAGGGAATTCTTTCCTGGCATCATTAATATTAAATCTGTTTGGTTCTGGTAACCAAACTTGCTTCTGTGGACTATATGATATAATCGCCTCACTCACCTGTAAAGATATTAAAATTCCAACATCAAGCATATATCGCAATAGTACTATTGGAACCCAACATTTTTCTGAAAAATGTCTTCCAAACCAAATATAAGTAATCGGATGGAGATTTTCTGCAAACTCGAATGATTCTACATGAGCAAATCCGGTTAAATCAAAATCTGGTAATGGTCCGTTTATCGCAACCCTGGTCATCTCGTGTGATGGATGTCCGAATCTCTTAAAGTATTCAGAACATTCTCCATATCCAAGAAAACTTCCAGGATAACACGCTACCATATCAACAGATATAACGTCATTATAATTATATTTAGTATTCCATAATCCTCCGTGTCCATATTCTACACAGCTTTTATGAATATCTTCAAGAAATTCCGATCGTGTTGGTTTCCATAAATTTTTCTCCTGAGCGAAATGAGCCGCTACGGATGGAACAGTAAAACAATTATTTAATAATTGTCTAACTTTGACATCGTCTGAAGTATATTTCAGCGCAAGATTTTCCATTTCTACATTAAGAGATTCTATACGGTAAATATCACCATTAGGTCGTACAAATTGATCGTAATGATCATATTCTGAACTTTGAAATAACCAAACGGACACAGGGTCACTTTTACTGATATTTTTGATAAAATCAAATATATGACCATCATAAAATTTAACCGCTCTATCTCGTGGAAATATTGTTACTGCTGAGGTCCATGCGTGCGAATTATGATCAATAATATCTATTGGAGCTCCTCTTGATTCATATTTTGGTTTATATAAAATCTCTCCGGTTAACGTCTTTACCGTTATTGGGAATTTTAATTTCTTTTCTAGTTCAGCGACATCTTTGATAGACGCTCCGGTATCTTTAACTGATTCTGCCCAAGTATTTATTTTTTTACGCCTTAAATCTGTTAAACCATTACCACGTATAGCGTTTATGAAATGTTCTGTAACTCGTTCAGCTACACAGTTTATTCTTGACTCTGACAGTTTCATAGGCTTTAGATCCCCGACGTCAGGTTTATTATTAAGCGGATATATTGCATATACAATTGCAGTAACTGGATATGCACGTTGATAATATGCCTTATCAATACCAGTCAGTATTCCGGGCTTAGATTTATTATTTAAGAGAACAATATTATTTCCTGACTGCACACGAACTGGATCGCGCTTATCACGAATAATCCAAATATCTTCTTCTGTATTTACAATAAATTTTATTGAAATAAAATATTTTTGATCATCAAGGTGATTAATAATTACTTTTCCTCGTTCATCATTCATTATATTAGTAACATTTCCGACTCTGAATGTTGACCATACATGAGCAGCACCATCTTCACGAAATTCCTTTTTTGCTTCACGAATACGTTCGGTTATATCCTCATCCGTTAATGCCAGATCTTGCATCAAAGTACTAAATTTATATTCTGATAGTCTGTCAAAATCAAATCTGGCTTTTTTAGTTTCAATCATGGATAATTCCTCCATATAATTAAAACAAGTATTTAAATTAAAATTTTTGTATATATATAATGCTTGAAACAAAAAACAAATGTGCTTGGCTCGGAATTGGATATACTTCTACTTGTAATAAATCGTGTGTGAACAAATATTGCGGATATCATATGCAAAGCATCAAAAATGGAAGTACAGGACCCATTCCGTGTATTCAGTGTGATGTTGGAGTCAGAGGAAAAACTCAATTGTGTCTAAAATGTGGCGGAAAAAAATACAGGGAACTAAAACGATATTATGACAAAAAAAAATACATCTCCAGGTAAATCTCCTATAAAAACCGTAGAAGATTATCTGACCAGATTTCAAAACAATGATTTAGACAAATAATATTATATATAAATGGAACAAAACGAATTTGTAAAACATCCAGTATATACAAATTATGAAGCATCCCGAGATGGTGTAATAAGAAACTGTAAATCAAAAAACACAGTCGGTAGTATTAATAATCTTGGTTATTTTGGATTTAATACTGGAATAAAATATTATTTATCAAGTAGATTCATCTACGAATGTCATTTTGGAGTCATCAAAGATGGACTTGTAGTTGATCACATTGACGGAAATCCCCATAATAATCGGTTATCTAATCTGCAGGCTATTACACAGAGTCAGAATGCTGCACGTGGAAATACAGGAAGGTGTAAATTATTCGGAAAGAGAGCTATTAAATCCATAAATACAGAAACAGCACAAGAAATAACTTTTCCTTCAATGAATGCGGCTGCAAAACATTTTGGTATTTGCATGCCTTCAGTAAAACGTGTTGCAGATAAAATATACAAATCTGCATTTTCAATAAAATACGATCAGCGGATAATATTTGAATATATCTAACTCTGTCTTCCTAATAAATAAATTGTATATAGTTTGACTCTATATTTTGCCATGGGTACCTTCACCGTCACTGCTCTCAGTGTCACTCTCACTTTTGACTGAATCAAATAACATAATTTTTCTTAACTGCATTACACGATTATCCACGATCTTCTTTTTCTCGTATTCACGAGATAGTTCGGATCTAATATTTTCAATCGAACGTGCAAGAGGCGCAAATAGCTTTACCTGTTTGTCATTTACCACCGCCAAAGATTCAAGCATAGACTGATAAATTGATTTTACAAATTTATAATTGGATGGTAATGTGTATTTATTGTCAGTTTTTCTTTGTTTTAATATTTCATAATTACATAATATTTTTTCAGGATCGAGATTATCAGATAGATTTATTCCGTTATGTTTTAATTTTTTAATAGCAGAAATAATATCATTAATGTTTTCTTGGTTCATTATATAATAATTATTTCTTTAATATAAAAAATAATATCAGTATCTGAATAATTATTTAAAAAAATGTAGTCCCCATAACCCCATGTGAACCTCTAAGTTGCCATATGACATCTTAGCAGGATCAGAAGGTCAGGGGACTGTTTTTTGAGGATGATTATATACATGATTATATACATGATTATATACAGATGATTATATACATGATTATATACATGATTATATACAGATGATTATATACATGATTATATACAGATGATTATATACATGATTATATACATGATTATATACAGATGATTATATACATGATTATATACAGATGATTATATACATGATTATATACAGATGATTATGAATATATACAAATGGTGATGATTTTGATTTTTGCAGACGGCACAAACATAAACTTAACTATGGACGGAATACAAAGGGGGATTTATCTACGTCCAACAGATTTTATACAACTCTCCCCCCATATAAACCCCGGGGGAGTGCAAAATTGCACCCACCACGTGGTTACATGGTGGGAGAGTTGTATTATTTTTCTGTTGGGTTTCGTACCCCCAATTAAATAGCATCAGTCGCCAAATGCAAGATAATATCTTTAGCATTTTTGGAGACTCGAACACACGAGAGTCTGCACAACTTCGATCTACGTCCAACCGTCTTACCACTTCGGCCATCGCTCTCCTATCAATATTACAGTTAAATTTAAGTATATATAATATATTTGTGCTATCTCACAGAACTTGTATTACTAATAGAATGTAGAACTGTACTTCAGTTTTTCAAAATTCATAAAATAATTTGCACGTATAAGTTATAGTTCGTTAATGTAACAGACAGACGGACTAATACGCTATACACGTATATACAACTGGGTTTGTACAGGTAACGACGTAGTAAGGGAAATAATCGCTCAATTTACTCCGCAGAGAGAGATAGCCGAGTTATCTCGCTTTATTATATATACAATTGCTTTAATCATAGAAATTGATTATTATTCATGTATTTACTCATCAGATTATTTTTTTGTCCCCTGATTAAATAATCGGACGTTCTACGAGCGCATATAGAAATTAATATTAAGAGACTCTTGTCTTAGATCCAAAATGTTTCCTGCCTGGTCAGTGAGTTTGAAATTTATTCTTGTCAGAAATGGATTGTGTACACGTAAATAAACCGGGTTAATTGGTTCAGTTACAATTAACCAACCAGGCGGGTCTTTAGGGCTAAATGAATATAGTATATACCCCTGTTGGGCCTGATTAGATTTTGAAAGATCTACCTGATAACTGTCATCAATTACGTCACATACCAGATTGACTGCAATTGTTGTTGTTATATTAACAATACCAGGTGAGATATGACGTCCGGCACCAAAGGGATTGTTATTATGTTTAAGAATAGTTGGTGGTGGGGCTATTTTTCTCCATGATTCAATTACTCCCGGATAATATTCTTCAATAAGATCATTTAATGATTTCTTCATTTCAGCGTTATTTAAATCTGGTATAACAAATGTTTGTAAATCTTTTTCTGTTATTTTATAATGATCAAGAAATACTTGTTTATATTCTGGATTTGTGTAACGATTTCCATCGAATTTAGTCGCGGTGTTTATAATACTTCGATTGACGATGTATAAATCGAACAAGATACCATTTAAATGTTTTATTGACTCGATTATTTGCTGCTTTACACTTTCATTATAATATTGTGATAATGAAATAAGTAAATTTCTTAAATCATTAAACGTTTTATCGTATTCAGATTTAAGAGTATCTAAAAAATGTTTAATAAATCTTACATCAACAGTATAGTAACTAATCTTCGTCCTGGTGTCTGTGTTAATAATAAATAATGCTTTATTCAACTTGGGGATTCTTTTACCGTCAAAATCGGTAAAGTAATATCTATCTTCGTTTGGAAATCCAAATCTTGTATTATTACTCCATGGTTGTTTTCCTTGATATTCTGGATCTTTAATGAATTTTTCTTCACTCATTTTAAATTCTTCTAGTTTTGGTTCTGAAACTCCATTATAAACCGGTGGAACTTCAGGCCATCCTAATACTGATCTAATCGAACTTTGATAAATATCTACAGAGTAATCAGGAGAATTTATTTCAATAACCGCAGATAGTGTTGGTTCGTAGACAGTAATTGCTATGTTTGATTCTTTTCCTGTAATAGATTTAATTCTGCGCTGAAACTCATCATTAATCTGTTCTATTTGATAACTACCCGTTGGAATGCTAACTACTTGCCAATCAGGAGTTCCATCAGGCTTATTCTTATTAGCGAATACTAATGAATTATTTGGCTGTAGTCCACCAAATGATTTTGATCTAATATTGGGCCAGCTATAATAAACCCGTAACTGTGCTAATGCTATTTCTTTTGCAGGAATTGCGGTTGGAAAATTGACACTAAACTCAGGATTGGTCGAACTTAACGATATCATAGTAGTTTTTGACGGAGTTGTATTAGTAACGATCTGCTGAAGTAACTCCCTGTCTGTCATTATTATTATTGTTGTTATTTAATTCGTTAAAATCATTAGCGATCACCTTAAAAGCGTCATCATAGGTTTTCATCATCATCGCGAATTCAGTATCAGATATTTCACCATCACTGACACACGAAGAAATTTACAAAGATAATTTAGAACATGCATCTGCAACTGTATGTAATTTAATCATATAATCGTGCAATTTAGCATTTGTACAGGTATCTATCTTTTTGGTTATAATACCTAGAACTCCAGCAATAGTCGTTGATGCTGAAACAATGATAGTTATAACAGTAGGTGCTGTCATCGTCAACATTGATAATAATAATCCTGTTCCAGTAATAACAGCAGAAACCGAGTAAACAACTACATCGATGACAACTATACGTCTTTTGTATTTTTTTATTTTCGTGTTATAATAGTCGATAAAATTATTTAGTTTAGTCAGACGCTCACATACCTGATTGCATCTGTAACGTTGAACGTCGATGCGAGACTGAGGTTGATCCATTATACTAACAACGTCATTTAATTAAGTTTCAGCTACGAATTCTAGGCACCACAAGTAACGTCTCGGAGGTATTTCCGTTGATATCAGCGTAAAGATTTCTTTGATGTTCTTGGTTAGCATCACCAATAGAGGATTACGATATTCATTCGGTGATAATGAAGTTGCCGCATTAATTTCCGAATCATATATAGATAACCTGTATAACCCAGTTACTTCTGCGGTATGTTCGAGTGTGTTATTTTGTGGTGTTTGATCCACACTGGTTATATTTAATAAATCATCAATCTCATTTCTGAGCTGATCGAGAGTTGCATATTTAGATAAATCAAGCTGATGACCTTTACCACGAGAAGATCTTCCATAAATATCTACCATTATATTTACTAATGTCTGTTTAAAAGTATATTCATGTACAACTTTGTGGGGTGGTTTTGTTGATTTTGATATAGCATCAAGTACGTTAAGTACTTCTCGACCACATATTGGTGGATCGGTTAATGTTTGTGTAGGTAATGTTGAATACCATATTGGAGTACTTTGATAGCCGCTAATATACTTTAAGAATTCTTTTGGTGGAGCTAGTCCATATGAATCAAAATAAATAATTCCACGTGGATCAATTGCGTAAGCGACCCAATGCGTGTCTGGACCAGAATTTTCATCGAGATTAATAATACCGGTTTCAATGTTATTTGGTTGTTTTGGTAATTGATCACGCATGAAAACACCTCTGAAGTTTTTTATTTTTAATTTTTTAGCAGCATCTAGTAAATCAAAATTGGACATAGGAGATATCAGTAAACTGTCCCTGGTAATCTTAGGCCTTTTCCGTACCATGAATGTGGAGTCCCTGGTAATCTTAGACCCCTTCCCTTTTTTTTGAATCCCTTTCCTGTTGCTTTCTTTAATGCCATTCCAGCAGCGGTTCCAACAGCGCCTAATGCAGCTGCTTTTGCAACAGCTGGGGCTGCAGCGGCTATTAATGCTGGTATAGCAGCAAGAAGTGGAAATATACCACCCGTCTTAATAATATCTTTAATGGCACCCGCAGAAAGATTAAGTTTTATACCTTTATTTGATTTTTTGGCTTCATTGAAATGCCCGAGCTGACATTCTGTAAGAGATAATTTATTTGAACCGCTCATCTGATCTTTCTTTAGCGATATTTTTAATCCAGTTATTTTTTGATGCTGATTGTATCCTTTTAATCTGACCAGGAGTCAGACTAACACTAACGTAATTATACGACATTATAATATTCATAAACGATCTAATTACATGTTTTCTACTGGCGCATCAACGACTCTCATTCGTCCACCAGTACCTTCAAGTAACATTGATTTATCGCTGATTATGACAGCAATTGCTCTGTAATTAGGAATAAGTGGTGCTGGTGCTATTGGTAGTGTCACACGAGCTCGAAAGTGTATATCGACTACTGACTGTCTGGTTAAATCTAAATGTTCGAGCGAAAAGTAATAAATTGGATATAAGGTTGTAAAACCTAACTGTGATATTTGTAAACCAGTATCAATATTTTGATCACGTCCCATGAACGTCATTAGACGATGATATGCACGTGCTACATGATTTTGATCGAAATTCAGTAATATATCCTCGGATGGTTCTTGATGTCCATTTATCCTTAAAGAAACCTCGGAAACACCAAGATTGTCAAATATCATAATACTGTGATTTTGACTGTTTACTCGTGTAACATCTTGAAATACAATAAATATATGTCGTGGTGCGGATATTCCCTGTTGAGAGGCTATTTGCCATGTAAATAAACCATTAATTGCGCTCTGAACAGCATCTGTGGTCATTGTTAACCATGACAACGCTGATTTATCACCTTGATTCATAAAAGAGAGTAGACGATCTTCTTCAGGTATTGTTGGAGTCATCACCGGCATCCACAATGAAAGTTTTGTCAGAATTACTCTACCAGGATCAGTACCAGCGGATCGCCAGATTGCATCATCGTCGGTTGCTTTTCGTACAAGTACAACTGTGTGCTTAGCTCCGAAAATGACTTTTCTGACATTTCTGCAAAATCCAAATATATGTGATAGTGGAATCGCACATGAAAATGCTCTTCTTCCACCACGCAACATTGCTCGACGTGATCTAAATCCTAAGTTAAAATCTGCATCTACATTAATAATCATACTTTGTACATCCGCATCGGCGTTTCCAGCAAAATTTCTTGGCCGTCTTATTTCATATTGTTGATACTCTGGAGAATTAGAAGTATCTTTTACAAACATCATTGACGGGCCAGCTGATCTTGAATAATCGTCGCTGTATCTTGCAAGGCCAAGTATTGTCGTTGCAACGTCAACGTCTTTCTGAATTGATTCAATATTTTTACCATCAATCATATACGTAGCACTATCAAATAACGCCATAATACCATTATTAACAAAACCGACACTAACATCGTCTCCATATGCTACTGGTGCTGCAGGAGCAGCGTTATTTAAAATTTCACCTTCTACTTCAATAAAAGCCTCAGCGGGTAAGAAATACCTACTTGTATCCTGAACTTGTAGTTCAATTCGTCCACGCTGATCTGGAATTCGAGCATCATAAGAATAATATTGATAATCACGCACAGACTCATCTTTAAGTACTGGTGCGTCCATGTCAAATGCTGGATCAGATATACGTTTGAACATCTTTATTATAATTATTATCGTCTAAAACGAAGACCACTTCGGGAAGTGAGACCACTTCCTGCTATCAGACTAGCGGTTATATTTTTTTCTTTTTCTGACATTGGTACATCAGCCAACTCTGCTAGTTTTTGATTCGCAGCTTGATTTATTATTTTACTAATATTTGCGGGCATCACTTCGGTGCTAGGTAATTTTACTGGTTGAGGTTTTCGTCGTATTAATCGTGCTAGTCTATCCTTGATTGCTGAAAATGCTTTACTAGCAACATCACCAACAGCACCAATACCTTTTTCACGAACAACATCAATAGCTTTCATTCCTAGTTGCTTTGCGATCGGTATTGCTTTTGGGGCTATCCTTCTAAATAGACCCTGAACAACATCACCTAGTCCATCTCCGTAGGTCGTTTTATATACTGGTAATCGTGAATTTATTACCCTGACCATGGTCGGTCCACGTTGAGTATTATGTACAATCATTTTATTATAGTAATTGTATTTAATTACGTACTTAGTCACTATAGTAGTCATCGGCGATTTCATTAATGAGAGACCGATACACATTAATATCCATGATACCACCTGTAAATAATCGTTTACAAATATCAGCTGCTTCATTAATTATTTCTGGAGAATTATTACCAGATCGTTTTCCCCCGATGAGTATTTCTAATCGATAAACATCAGCAAGAACATTATTAGGACAGGTAATAAGACCACCTGCAGTTTTAATTTCAGATTCCCCCTGTGATTCTTCTTCCTCTGTTGTTCTAACTGATTGTCGTGGCGATTGCAATTGTTTCATCATTCTTTCTAAATGTTTATCTTGGTCTAGTTTTTTCTGTTTTATTTGTTCCATTAGTTGTAATTGTGGGGATTGTGGTGATTCAAATTGTAATTGTTGTGGTGATCGTTGTGGTGATGATGATAACTGTTGTTGTGGTGGTGGTGGTGATAGTATTGGTGATCGTTGTTGTTGTGCAATATAGTTATTTATCTTATTTTTATATTCAATAAAATTTGGATCGTTGCTTCGAGCTTGATTAACGTCATAGTGTATACGATATATCCATTTGTGCCAAGTATCCTCATTTGCGGGATCACCAACAAATTCAGATTTTAAAAATTGCTTTTGATTATAATAATCTATCGCAGCAATCTTAATTAATTTTAGATCATCAGCTTCTCTAATAAGATCAATACCTTTTACAGTAAACTTATCAACCAAATTAACCCTGGATCTTGCTTTTGGTTCTTTTTCTGATTCCGGTATACGATCTTTTATATCGCCTATTTCAGCACGAGCTTGGTCAATACCTTCAAGTATTTCTTGCATTGGTTGAGCAGCAGCTATTTCAGCTGGAAGTTCTCGTAGAATCTTTTTTGTTTTTTTAGTTCTTTCTGCTATTTTGCCAGTTGCCTCAGCGGTTTTCTCTAAAACAGGAAGAAGAGGTTTAGTTGTCTCTGTAATAGGTTTAAATAATTGTCTTGTATCCTCTTCAAATTCAACATGAGATTCCTGACGTTCTTGTAGTTGTTGTTTGACAGCATCACGAACAGGTAGATATTTTCTAATTGCTTCTAGCCGCTCTCTTGCTAATTTAGCTGAATGAGGTTCTCCGATGACAACCATATTAATAATATTTATAATAATTGTTTAAATTACAGCAGCAGGCAGGGTGAACGACACAGATTGAGTGACCCGCCGAGTAAACTAAACGCACTATAACATAAAAAACAAAAAAGTCAAAAATAAAATAATAAAAATTAGCAAACCCAAACGATTTATTATTCGTTTTTCAAACTATACGGTAATAATAAAAGTTAGGAGGTTCGGTTTAGCGTTATTGACCTTATTTTTCAGCCCCCTGTAGGAACCTTATGTTTTAGACAAATGACGATTCAGACAAGTGGTCTGTTCACCCTGCCTGCTGCTATATCAATAATTTCATTGTCAATTTCAGCGCCAACATTTCCGGCTTCCTTTTATGATATCAACAGCATTAATCTGCCTATCATTTCGGCAGTTGACGTATATATTTTTACACCTGTTCCAGTTATTTTACTTTCAGTTTCCCCTGGCGATATAACTAGTTGTTGTTCAGTCTCTGGTATATTAGGACTTAAATATTTTTTTAGTTTTTTAGCATCTTTTATGCGATTTTCATCATTTATCTTAAATTTCCTATGGAAAGTCCAACTTTTACCAAACCCTGTTGGTCTGTTCTCATCTGCCGTTCTAAGAAATACGCTAGCAATAACACCGGCCCTGATTTTATCAGAAAGTTCAGACATATGATATTCTTCATTAGTTTTTTTCTAATTCGCCATTAGACTTATGGCCATCCATCATCATTGCATTTAAATCATTAGTAAGTTTATCATACCTTTCTTCCGACCAATATTTTATATTATCAATATCATTTATATCATTTTCTTTTAAAAATTCACGATAATTATCATTAGTTATTTTATTATATGCTTTAGCTCTATAAAATTGTCTTTGTTCTTTAACATTTAAACCCCTTACTGCTAACTCTCCAATTTTTTCTTGTCCTTTTTCAATATCTTTTTTTTTTTCTGATATTTTTCCAAGTAAACTTTTAATCTCATGGGAAGTTAATTCTGCTAATCTTTTTTCAAGTAAAAGTGGATTATTAATCAGTCGATTTAGTTCAGTTTGTCTAGCAGCAGGATCAGCAATATTTCTTACAAGTGCCTCAGCTAATCTTCTTCTTTCTTCGTCAGATCTGGCAATAATTTTTGCGGCAGCTGCTTCTTGTTGTTCTTTAAAAATACCAACTACACCTTTTTCCTGTAGTTGCTTAACTTCTTCTTCTGACAGCGGTTTAGTTTCAGGTTGTTTTCCAAGAAGTTCCTCAGTAACTGGTTTGAGAACTGTCGCTGCTGTTTCTGCAGCAGTTATTTGTCCGCGTCGTGCTTGCTGTACTCGCTTCTTAAATGCTTCTTAAGATTGAGCAAGTTTTTTTTAGATCTTCTATATGTTTTCTGTATTTTGCTCGTTTGTCCATTTTATTATATATAAATTTTATATAAAACAAAAACTTACTGCAGATAATTTTCAATACAACAACGAAACATTTTAGCTGGATTATGTGTTAGTTTATCAAACAAGAAAAAGTTATATTTATCCGCTGTCGCTTTATGATATAATTCAATAAATTTATCTTTTGTCACGTCAGCACATTGCTCGTTTGCAATATTTCTAACGGCAACGTTGACAAGTCCTTGAAATAATATAAAACAACCAGTATTTCGTCTGATAAATCTGTCAACATTATAAAAACCTTGGGCTAAATAAACAGAATTACATTTCTTATTACGTGATAGTGAAAAATATGATCTTATTTTATTCATCTCTACATTATTTAATGGAATATCGTCAAAAACTACTATCTTATGCTCGGACGAATCAAGTTGATTAACTGGAACAAGATCTTCTGGTTGTCTGATAATAAAAAAATTTTCACCAGCATCAAGATCATCGTGAAGTTTGTCATTATATTCGCTTAGTAGCTCGTACTTATCTTGCTGTGGATTAATTGTATAAATATAAACTCGATCGTAGTTAAAATTATCGCCCAGCAGTAAATTCATAAGCAGATTTGTTTTTCCCGACCCAGTTGAGCCAACAATAAAATAATGACAATCTGGAAGTTCATTGTTATTTTTATGTTGCACCAACCGCTCTGTATCAAAATTTAATATCGGTGATTTTGCCATTGTTTGTTATATATTTTATGTTATATTAAATAAATAATGAGCCATTATACAAAATTTGGAACAACATTAGGAGATTCATCAGCTGTAAGTACAATAACAAACGGCAATATTGATTTATCTGGTTACCTAAAAAAATCTGGTGATAAAATGACAGGAAAACTGTCCATGTCAAATCAGCGAGTACTAGATTTCGAAACAGATTATCCGCTAATAAATGTTGTTGATACACAAGCTGTTAGTTATGCACAACTAAAATCCGTCGACGGCAATAAACTAGATAAATCTGGCGGAACTTTAAGCGGCAACTTAGATATGTCAGGGAAAAAAATTAAAAATTTAGAGACTGGATATCCACCAGCAAACTTAAATCAAACTCAAGCGGTGAGTTATACACAACTAAAATCTGTTGACGATAATAAGTTGTCACTGACAGGCGGAACTTTAAGCGGAAACTTAGATATGTCAGGGAAAAAAATAATAAATTTGGAGACCAGGTATCCGCCAGCAAACTTAAATCATACAGAAGCGGTAAGTTATTCACAGATTAGGTATGTGGATGATAACAAACTTGATAAAATCGGTGGAACGGTTATAGGCAATATTAACATGTCGAGTAAAAAAATTATAAATTTAGAGACTGCATATCCGCCAGAAAATTTAAATCAAACACAAGCTGTAAGTTATGCATAACTAAAATCTGTTGACGATAATAAACTTAACAAAGCCGCTGACACAATGACAGGTAACCTTGCAATGAGTTATAACTCAAAAATAACTGGACTACCAACAACCTCACCACAAGCTGATGCTGATGCTATTAGTTATGCTCAGTTAAAGGAAGAACTTACCCCATATTTTAAGAAATCTGGTAGACCAATGTCAGGTAATATAAACATGAGAGACAAAAAAATAACTACGACATATGTTCCAGTTAACCTTAATGATCTGACAAATAAAGTTTATGTTGATAGTCTGTCTAGTGGTATAAAACGAACTAAAAATAATGTTGGATATATTCCAACACTTTATAAAGCAACTGACAACCGAGCCGGGTTTGAGGTAAGCACATCAGCATATTATCCTGAAAATTATCCTTATTACGCTTTCTCTGATAGACATGAGTGGACGACCAACGGAGAAGTTGAAAATTTTTGGATTAAAATTAAATGTCCTACTGAAGTTGCTATTTGGCAATTTCATTTGCGCGGCAGATTAAACTCTAGTGTTGGTCGAATTTATAATTGGCAATTGGAAGGATCAAACAATGATATCGACTGGACAACATTATATAATGCAGTAAATATGTATATTTCAACAGTACAATATTTTACAATTCCAGTAGAAAATATTGTCAACAAGTACTTATATTTTCCAGTTAATGTTTTTGCTGCTAAGCATCGATTCCCAGGACTAACAGCATTTCAAATATATACACTCGATGATCAGGTATGATCAAATTTAATCTAATGGTATAAAATAATGACAGAACCACTAATTATAACTGTTGCGAGGGAATTTTATGATAATATTTTTAATCCAGAAAAATATGTTAGGGACGTATCATTAGCGGCAAGTGCGATAAATACTACGCAAAATTTTAAAATTACAATGATAAATTCCCCATTGTTAGAAGGAGAAAAAAATTTTGTTCGTGTTATGCATATGCGAAGACCACAACTTAGAGAAGCATTAGGAAACTTTGATATTATAAGCGGATACTGTCATCCTGACGATTGTCTGGAAGAACAAAAACAAGTTGAAATCCTGTTAAAAAAAAATATTGCTCGAGCTTGATTCTGGAAGTATAAATTTGATAATGCTATCAGGTTTATTAAAAACACAAGTAACGCAGGTGGAAAAACAAATGAATGATACCTATGATCGTCTAGGCAAACTATCAGAATCTAGGATAATAGGAATAAAAAGAAACAGGAAGCTATATAGTAGTTTTTCAAAACGAAACATTTTTAAGCATCTCGGCATGTACTACCATGATAAAGAAACCTTAATTAAAATCGTTACTATGACACCAGACATAGATTTACCTATTAAAGCGTACTCAAACGCAATTTTGCCAATGATACGTAAAAAAGACCCAGAATTTGAGCCTATTATTGTTGATAAGTCTCTAAAGATAATTAAAGATTTTGATGATGAAATTGGTGATCTTAATGATATTGAGCGAGAAAAGTTTGTTGATAAAGTCGATCAAACAAATTTGGAATTTAAAATTAATTCTTATTACGACATAAGTGAAGAAGATGATATTCCATTTTCATCAATCCAGCGCTCTAAACAATTGTTATTACGAAATTATTACAATGAAGTCGAGAAAATACTAACAAAACCATACAAAAAATTAATGTTAAAAGTAGCTTCTGCTATTGGTCTGATAACAACTGAATTAAAATCACTAAAAAAATTAATGGTAGCAAATTTTGTGGCCGCATATGCAATAATCAGACAACATCTTGTTCTCAAAAATTACACGTTAGATCAAGTAAGCTCGGTATTAGGGTATATTGATAAAACAGAAAGCGATTACAATAATTTAGGGAATGAAACAGATTTGTATGAACGTGAAGTAGGAAGTACTTTTGACTTATACGCCTGGTTAAAGATAACAGATGAACGATATAAGGATACTTCGTGAGATGTTTATGACAAATACAGAATTTTTATAGCTGATCCTAATAATAATAAGTTCCGTGAGTTCCTTGATTCGATTGCTGGTACTAGAACTTTTGTCTTTGTATAAAATATTGTATAATGAAAAACATATCATCGGTTTCAACCACATTTCAGAAGAAATTCTAAAACAAGATGTTGACGCACTAATGCAATATTATAAATTTTATCACAAAAACCGTTGGTGTTTAAAGGAATATTATAAATACTACCGTAGAATACTTCGAGTAATATCATATGTGCCATTGTTAATGACTAACTCTGGTATAATCTCAAGTGAAGCATTATTAAATCCGTTTTTGTTAATAATATCTGGTGTCGGTGTCTCTCTTTCAACACTTGTAAAAAAGATTGAGCCCAAACTTGAAACAAAAAAAAATTCTTGTAAAACAGCAAGTATCACTTACAAAAAATTACTTGATCAAATACGATCTTATTTGCGAGGTGTAAAATACGATATGGACGATTTAATACGCGAGTTTCGTATTATTGACAGTATGTTAACAGATATCCTACCAATGAGAGTCAGCAGGTATGAAAAAGATTATCATAAAATATGGTTACAACAGTAGTAGATCATCTTTCCAATTTTAGGAAGGGGTGGGGTATCTGATCTAGAATCAGCATTTAGTTTAGGATCAGCCTATTAATTTACTGAAGAAAAAAAAATATTTCATCACCAAAAAAATTAATCTAGCAGGCCCTTGGAGTTCTGGTCTAGAATCTGTTTTTCGTTTAGGATCATCTTTCCAATTTTTGGTAGAGCGGTAATCTCCTCTCCAAGATCGAAAAAAAATTTCTGGCCACTCCAATAAAATATTATTAGTCTTATTTTGAGCTGAAAATGACTCCTTAATAAAATTACAAAATAGAAAGTTTTATATGATAATTCTCGGTTTGGTTTAGGATCTGCCTATTAGTTTACTACTGGTGTACATGAAATACTATTTATATACACGGGAAAGTGCATCTACAATTAAATTGTCTTTTCCTTTGATGTGCCTGATGTCAATATTATATTCCTGTAACAATAAACTCCACCTTAATAATCTTTGATTTTTATTTTTCATCTTGTCAATGAAAGTAAGGGGGTTGTGATCACTAAAAACAACAATTAGAGAAGGAGCTGAACTAATGTAAACTTCAAAATGTTGTAATGCCAATATTAAAGCCAAACATTCCTTCTCGATTGTTGAGTAATTTCTTTGATGCTTATTTAATTTCTTAGAAAAATAGCACACTGAATGATCAACACCATTTCTATCTTCTTGAATTAATACTGCTCCAACCCCAACATCAGTTGCATCACCAGACAGTTTAAAAGATTGACTGAAATTAGGAGCTGTAAGAACTGATGCACTTTTAAGTATGGTCTTTTACTTGTCAATAGCCTCCTGACATTTTTCAGTCGAAAGAAACTTCTTTTTCTTGCTTGATAAATTTCTCAGGGGTTCAGCAATATTAGAAAAATTGAAACAAAATTTTCGATAGTATCCAGCCATACCTAAAAATCGCATCAGCTGCTTTTTACTGACAAGCACAGGGAATTCAGAGATAGCCTTGACCTTAGCATCTATAGGTTTAACTTGTCCATGTCCTACAATGTCCTAGAAATGTTACACAAGCACGGCAGAACTCACTTTTGGATAAATTAATTGTCAAACTTGCATCAGTGAGTCTCTAAAAGAATTTCCGAATTGTTGATAGATGCTCTTTCCAGGTGTCGTTGTAGATAAAGTCATCGATTCTTGGTAATGGAAATGAATCTGTCTTAATCACACGGTTCACCCTTCTATAATCAGTGCACATACGGAAAGTTTTATCTGGTTTCAGAACAAGTATACATGGTGAATTCCAATCACTTTTACTGGGCCCTATAAAATCATTCTCCAGCAAATACTGAATTTCCTATTTCAAGTATTCCTGTTTGAGAGGGTTCATCCTGTATGGATGTTGTTTTACAGGTTTGCAATTTACAATTTCAACGTCATGAAAAATTTTATTTGTCCTCTTAGGGACATCTGGAAATAAGTGCTCATATTCAAATAATGACTGTTTAAGTTCATTCCTTTCTTGTTGTTGCAAATGTGAAAGTGTCTGGTCCAGATTATTCATAATTTCCGAATTCCGAAGATTTGTCACTCCAAAATCAGTAGAGTCCGATTGAATTCCTTCACTCAAATACTCAGTGAGTGGGACTGGTACAACTAAATTAATTGCATGATTTTCCTGGCCATCTCTCTCAATATACTCCTTTAACATGTTAATGTGCCAAAGTTGTTTTTGTTTTCGCCTCCCATGAGTATTTATGATGTAATGTAAACAATTTACTTTCTTTTCAACCGTGTACGGACCACAATACTTCACCTGAAGAGGATTTTGTGGAATGGGCAAGAGAGCAAGAACTCTATCACCAGGCTGAAAACTCCTTTCCTTTGAGTTTTTATCATACCTTAATTTCATTTTTGACTGAGTAGAGTGCTGATTCGCCCTTGCGACCTCACATGCCTTTGACAACTTATACTTAAAATTGGAAACATAATCAAGAAGATTAAGTTCAGTATCTTCATTAGAAAGAAGTTTCTATTTCAACAACTTCAATGGTCCAGTCACAGTGTGTCTCAAAACTAGTTCAAAGGGACTGAATCCTAAATATTCTTGAACTGACTCCCTAACAGCAAACAACAATAAATGAATGCCTTCATCCCAATCTTTACCTGTATCAAAGCAATATGATCGAATCATATTCTTCAAAGTCTGATTAAATCTTACTAAAGCCTCTTGGCTCTCAGGGTGATATGTAGAAGATTTGAATTGTTGAAAGCCTAATTCATACATAACTTGCTGAAAATTCCAGACATAAAATTTGACCCTTGATCCCATTGGACAGATTTGGGAAGGCCAAATTGAGTAAAAAAAAAACTTTATCAAAGCTTTTACTATCGTTTTAATTTTTATATTCCTCAAAGGAATTGCCTCTGGGAATCTTGTTGACGCACACATAATGGTCAACAAGTATTGGTTGCCGAACTTGGTCTTAGGTAAGGGACCAACACAATCTACCATTATTCTGCTAAATGGTTCGTCAAATGCTGAAATAGGTTGCAGATGAGCCTTAGGTATCTTCTGATTGGGTTTTCCTACAATTTGAGAAGTATGACAAGATCTGCAGTATTTACAAACATCACTTTTGATTTTGGCCAATAAAAGTGAGTCAAGATCTTGTGATAAGTCTTATTAATCTCTAAGTGTCCAGTCAGAGGAGTTTCATGGGCCAGACTAAGTATTTCCTGTCTGTAAGATTTTGAAACTACAATTTGATAGTTCACTGACCATTCGTCACCATCAGGTACCTCGGGAGGTCTCCATTTTCTCATAAGAATTCCATTTTTAATGAAATAACAGACAGGTACTTCAGTAGCTTCAGTTTCACTAATGGCCCTCTGAAACAAACAGGAGATCTCAGGATCGTTTTCCTGTTCGACGACAAGTGATTGTCGTTTGTCACCCTGATTAGAAAAAAGAGAATGAGTATTTAAAAGAGGATCACTGTGATCAATACCTTTTGATTCATCCAAACAACTAGTGAAAGTGACCTCATCAAAAGCCTGACCAATACAGGTGTCAGCTAAAGGAATACTTTCCTTATCGAAATCAGTCTCAAGAGCTTTCTTTGCCGTAGCTCTAGTAATTGCACAAGCAGGGCATAAATCAGGGAATTCTTTTTCAATAGGATCAATTTTCTCATCCAAAGAAGGCTTGTCAGTTACAAGTGAATTAACCACAACCTTGTCTCCAGCTAGGTCGTTGCCTAGTAACAAATGAATGCTCTCAACGGGTAAGTTAGACACTATACCGACTGTCACAGGCCCTGAAACTAAGTCTGATGACAAATTTACAGAATGGAGAAGAACATTAACAAAGCCGCACTCTACTCCCTGAATAAGAACACTCTCATAAGACTTCTCAGAAAAAGGCAAAGTACCTGATAATGAAATACTCTGAGAAGCTCCTGTATCCCTTAAAATTTTAATAGGGATGGGATTGGCCAAAGAATCCAAGAGTAATATAGAACCCTTCGACATGAATGGTTCATAATTCTCCATAATAAAATCAGAGTGGGGTTTATTAGACCCAACAGATGTATTGCTTTCAATACATGACCGTGACCTTGGCCTCTTAGAAATAAGAGCATTTGGGATAGGTCTGTCTTAATTCTGATGCTTATATTTCAATTTGAAGCAATCAGAAATAACGTACCCTTTCTTCTTGCAATAGGTACACGTAGGAAAAGACAAGGATTTTGAATCAAGTTTATCAGAAGCTTGATTTTTAAAGTTGTGCCAGACTGAGTTTTAGAAGAAGTCGTATTAGGCTGAAAGACCTTTTTACCAGTAGACTGCTGAGTGAAAGACTTGCTTACAACAGGAACTTTATGAGCTAAGAAATACTCGTCAGCAGCAAGAGCATAATTTTCTAAGGTTTCGATCTTATGCTCTTCAAGATAAGTCTTAATGTCACTATGGACACAGTTCTTGAACTCTTCAAGTAATACACTTAATCTTGATCAATTTTCTTGGCTAAGCACCATCTATCAAATAAGTGCTCTTTATCTCTTGCAAATTCGACATGACTTTGTCCAGCTTCTATTTTATAATTCCTGAATTATTGTCGATAAGCTTCAGGGACTAACACATAACGCTTTAAGATGCATTCCTTAACCAAATTATAGTCAGAATTTTGCTGTACAGACAGGGATGCATAGATATTTCGGGCTTTGCCGTAAAATACACACTGCAATAATTGAGTCCAATGCCCCCTTGGCCATTTCAAATTTTCAGCAACTTTTTCAAAACAAGGAAAATATTTGTCTACTTTTTTTTTCGTTAAAAGGGGGTACCAGCCTAAAATTCCTTGTATTATCAAAACTTGAATTTGTATGTGGAGTGTGAATGTGCCTTTCACTTGCCAGCTTTATTTCTTTTAACTTAATTTGAAATTCCCTTTCATCCTTCTCTTTTTGGATTTGCATCTGTCTCTTTTTCTCCTCTTTCTCAAATTGTAACTGCATTTGTTTCTCTCTCGCCTCTTTTTCCAATAACATTATTTTTCGTCTCTTTGTAAATGCATTTTTTCTTTTTCTTTCTCCAATTGCAGCTGCATTTGTTTCTCTTCTTTCTGTAAATGCATTTGTTTTTTCTCTTTCTCCAATTGCAGCTGCATTTGTTTCTCTCTCTCCTCTTTCTCAAATTGCACCTGCATTTGTTTTTCTTCTTTATCTTTCTGAAATTAATTCCAGCTTCCTTAACTCTAATTTCATCTTGTATTTTAATTTTAATTCCTTTACTTTTATGTCAGACCCTGATACAGACTGACTAATCGAAACCAAAACACTTTTATCCAAAACATTCTTTTCTGCCAAATACGTGATCAAAATGTTTTTTATTTCTTGCCTCGTTAAAGAACATTTTGCCTCAGAAAGATCATATTTTCAGGCAATTTCAAGCAATTCATCTTTTTTCAAACAATCCAACTGCTCCTGAGTAGGATTTGATAGAAAGGTCTCCACTTTTGATGACGGTGTGAAAAAGCCTGTTGATTTCACTAAAGATTTCAAACAAAATGTGAAATAATATTTGGGATTTAAAAAATTCTGAAAACTAGAGGTATTCAAATTTCAAAAAAAAAAACATTTTTCTGAAATATTTTAGCCAAAATCCATATATGCCAAGGAAGAGACCCCAATTGTTTTGGTTACGTGTCTTGGCTCGTACAAAAGTAACAAAGAAAAGAGTGAAGCCAACAAGCTTTGTAATTTAACAAAATAATTTATTTCCCTCGAAAACAAGGTAAAAATAAGAAAAAGGACTTACGGTTTATGAATCAAATCCAAAAATTAATCCAATAATTAAAAATGTAAGTCCTATCAATAAAATGTTCTAAGTGAATCAAAGTTCGAATCCCGATGAAGTTCCAAGATGGAAGGCGATGACGTCTTCTATAACCTGCTTTGTCCTGATGTGTCAACAGTTCCGTGTTGAATCACCAAGAATAATATTCCAGTTTGAAATTCCGAATAAGTTCCAATAAATGTCCTTGTCCATGAATTCTAATGAGCGCTAGATATTTCCAGGGAAAATAAATTATTTTAAATAAAAAATTCAAATCAAACTGGTCACAACAAAAATAGCTTTCAGCTCCGAAGGTATGAATTACGACTGAATAAAATCACTATGAAACGTCAGTTTTAACCCTAACTGAAACGCAGTTTGGATCCTCGTGATGAGGTCACGTGATCACTTAGTTCAAGCGGCGTATTAACACCACACGCCGACAATCACCTACCCCATGGACGAATTCGACTCTACTGAACGATTCTTACTATAAAATAAAAAGTTGTTTACACCAAAGCTGAAACTGGTTCTGAATCTAGGTCAGCAAAAGAAACAAAGTTTCAGCTACTGACTATTTATCAGGTTAAAAAGGACTGAATTAATGAAGTTATCATTACAATAACATGTAGTGAAATAAGAATAAAATAAAAAAGAATTTAAAACTAACACACAAGTATTTAAATTACATATACATAACAAGGTCTTCCTTCATTGCTGGAACAAACCGCTAAAGTAACTGGAAAAATAGTAGAAAGAGCTAAAGCGACTAAAAATGTTCTCCGAGAGATAGCTGGTACTCAGCCACAATTATTAGAATGTATCAACGAGGCTGTTGTTGAGATAGGCAATGTGAAGAATCTTGTTACATCAGAACCAGAAACAGCAGATCAGCCACCAAACGTTAGAACTGATAACATGGATAAATTTAGCGAATAAAGTATTGCGGCTATCAATGATCCAAAACAAATAGTAGGAATTGCTGCGTTTGGGTGGGATCAAAAAGAAAAATATGTAAAGCCTTAATATGTAAAAAGTATGAAATGTCATGCCGATTGGTGTAAATATGTGTATCGCATTGCCTCCGGTGCTACGCAAGTCAGAGATGACGATTATGGTTTTAAACTTTTTAGCCAGACAATAGATAAGGATATTGAGCAGGTGCAACAAGCAGAGTAAGAAAAACGAAGAAATGCAGAGGCAACTTGAAAATCAAAAGAAGAAAGGGGATAAACCTTAAGAGCGAGATATGAAAACGAGGTAGAGAAAGCAGACGAAACAACTGGAAGTGGTCTTCCCACTCGAAGAAGTGGTCTTAGCACTCTACATGACAAACTTTGCCCCAATGACGTCCTCGCTGATGTTGATAGACCAGAAATTCTGATTGGCTGAAGACGAGCCGGCAGTAATTCCCCCGAAATCATCAATGAAGTAGGAGTGATTTGTCAGCGATTATTTACAAGTGATGTCATGGACATCAACGTTTATCGGTCACTTATCGATGAGATTACAGACGATTACTACAGCAATTAATCAATTAGATAGGCGATATCAAAATAAGATGATCATAAACAATGCTCAACGTGGGCCTTTGATGGTCAGGTTGATACATTCGCGATTACCTATATAAAAAGCTATCTACGGAGATGGGATTGGTGATGTTGTTCAAGGTCTATTCAGAACCGTAGCCCCAAAAGCGATTCCAATTGCAAAGCAACTGGGAATGAAAGCCATTGATGTTGTTCGTGACAAGGTTATTGGCACCATTGGTAATATTGCTGGTAAAGCATTCTCAGCAATCCAACAAAGACTTGCACGATTAATACGACGAAAACCGCAGACAGTAAAACTGCCCAGCACCGATGTGATGCCAGCAAGTGTCAGTAAAATAATAAAGCAAGCTGCAAATGAACGGTTGAAAGAATAAGCAGGTGAAGAATTCCGGAATATAACTGCAAATCTAATAGTAGGGAATGCTTGGCCCGTCGTCATCACTGATCCATCATTAATCGTTTGTTGGCACATCATTTTAGATAACAATGAATATAATAAAAATGTTCACGCGTGTATCTGATCCCGCATTTGAGATAGACGCTCCAGTACTTAAAGACGAGTCTGTGCGTGATTATCAATATTATTCTTTTGAAGCACGAGAACTTAAACTAATGTGGACAAATCGAATTACAAGTCCAAGATACATCTAGGCATTTCCTACCCGCCGATGCATTCATTGAAGTTCAGGTAAACTTGTGAAAAATGACAATACTGCATATGCAACAAACGACAAATGTGGATTTGTTAATAATGGTATTGTGGCGTTATTTAAAAGTGACTCATATAACATTGATGGTAGACAAATCGAAGTGTGTCACAATGACGTCGATGTTGCTACGATGATACTCGTTCTTGCAAGATATTCCGATGATTATTCAAGGTCTGCTGATCCATCAATGATGTTCTCAGAGGATATTACCGACCATCCTGACCATACACAGTAAGACATAAGACGACCAAAACACATACCAACACCGCCAATAACGCCGACGTTGACCCGGTAGTCATCAGTAATAATCCAGAATTTAACTTGGAATTTGCAGCACGACGATCACAGATTAATGCAGATGGTAGAATCAGTTGTGTGATACCGTTGTCAATATCTTTGCATTCCACAGACATGTTAGAAAGGTTATCTTTGGGGACAAGCATACTGTTGAGTTAGCCAGAAATGGCACCGACAACGATGGAATCTGGCGGGATAATGCTGTAGCAGCTGATAAAGTGAAACTGTCAAAACTTGCATTATGGATGCCAACAATGACACCATCAATCACTGAAAAACAACGATTATTATCGTTCATGGATAGAGGTGGTAAGTGGACGCTGTCGTGGTTGACGATGACCACTGACTCAGTTACAAGCACACAACATTCATTTACCTGGCAGATAGCATTTCAACAGGGAATTTCAGAACTCGACATATATTCATTGCATTTGAAGCTAACACAAGATTGGAAAATCAAGAAAGAAAATCCATGTGTCTGACGGTTTAAGGGTGTCTCCGATTTCACTAAGAATAAATGGACACCAGGAACCATCAGAAGACAATACTAAAGTTAGAACAAAACAAAGTAGCACGGGCGTATCATAGTTTAATGAGATTCGTGGGACGTGATCAGAACATTAATACTGTCTGCAGATATCTCAGCGCGAGTTCTCGTCGTTGTATCCGATCTATTATTTCTCATTGGAACATCTAGATTTGTTCAGACAATCTGTCGGTGACATACGTGTGTGAGCTACTGTTAATGATATACCGGTTGGTCTTGGTGGTTATAGAGCAATCACTTTCATATTATCAGATAAAACGATGCAGCTCGATGGTGTCGGTGGACGAATGAGAATAGTTAATGCACCTGTTGGAAACATGTGATTAAATCATTTATGATATTATTATGTCATATGAACACGTCAATGCTACTCTGACACCTGGTCAGATCAAAAAGTTACAATCAGTATTAAAAAAGAATTCTGGGATAAAACTAATACTGAAATCAATGGTCTTGCAAGACCCAAATAAATTATCACTGACAGAACATCAGCTCGGGTACTTCAGTGACGCCAGGAAATCAAAGACCGTTATCAGACTTGATATTTATGCGAACGAAATCAACGATACCATAAAGACTTGTGGTATATTTCCACTTCTTGCAGCTATACCAGCATTGACTGCCGCTGCGGCTGCAGCTGTTGCAAAAGCAGCTGATCTTGGTGCCGTTGGAACAGCTGCCGGGAATGGCATTGAAGAAAGCAACATGACGCAGCCTAAAGACCTCAAAGAATAACATAAAAGAAAAATAAGGGTACGAGGTATAAGACTGTCAGAAACCCCCATTCGTAGTATGGTCGGGGTCTGAGACTACCAAGAAGGTTTCGCTAAGCAAGCTTCCCATATCCAATTTTGATTTACTTGATGCTGCTCGTCGATTAAACATTTAAAACTTTAGAGGGGTTTTCATGCGCTATCAATTACCAAAACAACCAAATCATATTAAAAATGGTATCATTAATCTCGATGGTCGTTCAGGTCCAGGTGCTTACAGGGTCGCAAATGCTATTGTTCCACGCAGTCTTTTTTAGTTTGATTCGTATGGATTGGCCCCACCAAAAGAAGTTTTAGAGTATATCAGCTGATATGTTAGCAGATCGATCTGGTATTCAATATTACCAACACAGACATTTGCAGATCCACCTATATGCAGTCCAGAAGTACTTGCTGTACTCAATGCTATATCAAGGTCATTATCGCCACCGCATAAAGTCGTGCATGAATGTACTAGTGGACGGAAAACACATTTTAAACAAACATTTGTAAACAAAGGATAATAATAATAATAATGGTAGATATTTACCGAAGATCTCTCGCTAGAGATAAGACATCTGGTCTCGGTGACGTTGATTTGTCAGTGTATGCGACAAAAAGATGAGCTTGCTACTGAATCTGGGAAATCAGAGACACAAGCATATCAATTGCGACGATCAGAAACGATACTAATAAATGTGTTGCTAAACCCGGCGATACAATGACTGGTTCTAAACATTAACAGAAATATAATTGTTCTTTTAGGACCTGCGTCAGACGATGACGCCATAACAAAGAAATACGTACATGATAGAGACACCTCAGTCAGTGATATATTAACCACCTTACGATCTCAGCATGATAACCACGTTGTAGCATTTCAGGATTTCCGCCCAACCCACTTTCGGAGACTCAGTAAAGCCATCAAAGATTTCTTTGGAGATCTAATAGTCGTTAACGCTAAACTCACTGAAATTCACAATCAGATCACTGGGCTGTCCAACGTTAAAACGTCAGTCTCCGCGATCAACAAAACTCTTGCAGATGTATCTAGCGGAATTCCTGACATCGTTGAAAACATCAGAAGGATTGAGGCGAGTGTAATTCATATAACCCCAATCATCAACGCTACATACACAGTAAATTATGGATCAGCAACATGGTCAAAGCGAAATAACACAATCAAACATACCGCTGAGGTCATTGGCGTGTACAGTGTCAGCATGTACAGTTCTGCCAAATTTAGGATATTTATGAAATATCCATGGCGTCATTCAGCCGATAGATTTTCTGAAACCGTGTAAATCATTCTAAAACAAAATACCGAGGAAATATATTTATTGGATCCCGAAGGCAAACAATTAACCTCAACGACGTATTGGTGGTGTCTGGAATCATGTCACAAAAACGTCACATGGTTTGAGCGTTACATATACGAATATCCAAATTATGATCTTAAACGAGAAATCATCAGAACAATACAAAACACTTAAATCAGGTAAAATCTGAGGTTGAATTCTACCATGAATCTGTGATACAAACAGTAATTCATCAAGGCGATAACATGCGTATAGGATCAACGTTTCGAAAAGATCCCCCATTTGACAGAATTTCAGATAAAGAAACATGAAAAGAACATTTTCTTGCCTATTTTAAGATCACAGAAACGGTATCTGTGAATCTGGTTTGTGGTATTGTCGATGGTAGCTATCAAGCAGATCTTGAAATCTCCAAACAGGCGCAACCTGAGATTGCATGCCAGGAATATATTCTTGATAGTTTTTCTCCTGAAGTTCCTCCTGGTCATTCGATTGTATCAGTGTCTGTTAATCCTATTTATTTACGATGCCATAATCCATCGTTGTCACGGATACATTTTAGACTCACCGATCAAAATTTACATTTACTTGATATTTGTAGAGAACAATTAATCGTAAGTTTATATGTGTGCGACCGTGTTATGTAGTAACAGTGTGCGTGAGATGAGAAAAAAAGAGTTAAAACTAGATAATTTATTTTATTTTTGCTGTTGTTGTTGTTGTGCTCAGAACACTTTATGTTTCATCGTTTCATAGTCCGACTCCACCTCAGAACGAGAGTATGGTAAACCGGCCAGGGACATTATCATTGCTTGCTGAAGCAATCTGATGAATCGATCTTCTGCTGCAAGTGTATATCTACTCTCCTCACGTCGTTGCAATACCTGAAAATCATCTGTGATTTTTTTTCTGTATTCGCTAGCGAATCAAAGAGTTGTATACCATCTTTTTGTACTTTTCCAATTGCAAAAATAATTGCATTAATATTTTCCTGATTCTTTATATAATAAATGTATTTCGTTAAATAAACAATTACAACATTAATATCTTATTATCTTAATTTAGTCACAACATCAATCTTAGAGGCAACCTTGGCCATCCCATGAGGTCCCCTCATGTTCCATCGTTTCATAACCCCTTCTATAAGGCTTTTATTTATTTGCTTTTGTGCCATTCCATGGGGTCCCTTCATGGGGTACCCTTCAATGAGGCTTATTATAACATGATACGATCTTTCATAATATGACTTGTCGATACCTGTCAGAACTCATGGTCTAGCATTTTTATCTAACGTCAAAACATGCAAGCGGTATTGTGATTCTCGAACACGGTCACTTTTTGTGCTCTTCCAAGGGGTACCATTCAATGAGCTTTTCATTTTTCTTCTTGGCGTTTTTCTTTGCCTGCCTTTAATGAGGCTTTCATTAATTTTTTTGTGCCGTTCCATGGGGTTCCTTCATTGCCTGCACTTCATGAAGCTTTTAATTTCTTATTGGCGTTTTGCTACGTGGTAGGGGGAGTCCCCTCATGATCATGCTGAACTTTAATTATCCGCACGCACTTTGGTCGACAGGATATATACTGACATTGATAATTTTTGAACGCCCACCCCAAGGCGAACCCAGATGTCTAAAACGAACACCCCTAGCGGGGTTCGGAGTGCTAGTGGTGGCGGGAGAGTTATGAATGTCAGTACATTACATTCCTGATGACTTTTGAGCCGGGCGCCCCCCCCCCCATAGTATTGTTTTGCAAGCGCCTAAAATTATGTCCGTCGCGTGGATTCGAACATAAAGGATTCCGGCTGCATGATTTTCAGTTGGATGCACTATCCACTACTCTACTGAGCGATTGTTTCTTATCAGTGTTCAGAACTCATATATGAAGTTATGCAACTACTGGGAAAACCCTGTGTAATCTCTCCTCTCTCATTACAGGTCAAAACACGACTGTATGTTATTGATCGCCGGGGGGATGGTTAACTTGACATAAATTTTATACCTGAATGTGGGACAGGTCTCATGTTACCTGGCTGAGTTTTATACAATAAAATCAATCTCTGACAGAGAGATTGCTTTGCACTCTGCTTTTAATTTTCTTCTGTAAGTGTATGGTGGTTCCATGCACAGATCAAGATAAATCAATCGTCTTTTCTCCACTTTATTCATTTATTGATCTGTTCTATTTTTCAAATACGATTGGATTACAGCAAGCATTCTGGGCTGGTCCCGGTTTAAATTCAAAGGAGAAATAAGCCGTTACTGATATGCATATGCTTGCCTGGACGTAGGAACGATCTAAGGATTCTGTGTTTTAGGGGTTTAATCGTATATATACTGATTATTTTTATTATACCGGTTTGCTAATGCTGAATTGGTTATACATCTGCGACAAGCTGTATTGAATATGAATGAATATTAAAAACATTTCCAGCTGCGGTAATCGATGGTATTGCTATTCTTTCACCGGATTCTGAATTTATTTAATAAATTGACCGCGCATGTTTTTGTATTAACCAGTGCCACAACTGCTGATATTTTCGCTTTGTTTAATAGCCTGAAGACATTCTAAAGAATTATTAAATTGATTCGAATCAATATGGTCGATAATAAAACCATCTTCAAGATCATGAGGTTACCGCTATTAATAACAAAACCGTTTTTTTTTTTCATAGTCAACAGTTTATGATTACACCAGCGTGACAGGCGTTGTTTGCGCGATATATCCGTTAAATGAACCTAATATTGATACTCTTTCACCGATGAGAACGATTGCTAGCACCCAGACCAATTATCTTGTTATCCTGAATTGTGTAGCCCAAAGAATCACAGAACATTTCATAAACGCGTTACGAGGAAATGATCTGACAGATCTGCGACGCAAAACAACAAACAAATGGGTCGAAGATGTTAAAGAGGATGGTGCCAGAATAAAAGATATTGCTGATTTAGAAAAAAGTTAAAATTCCCGACAGAAGTAAGGATAAAACAACGAGATTTTGTACACACCCAAATATCAAACTAGCGGCACCTCGATAGTAATAATTGACCACAAGAACGTTCACGAATGACGTCGAACATAACAAAATTTCCGCCCAGAAAATAATGTTTGATTTTACTACCGTGATATGTTTGAGTGTATTTATAGTATCAGTAAATGTGACCCAGTGTCGGTCTGGCTGTTTCAGAGTGAACCAGATGACGACACCCCTCATGGATTTGATCAGTTCGTGTTACCATCAGGTGAACTCTATCGGACGGAATCTCTTCATGAGCAAATGACGCGTGTTGCACTAAAATACACAACCGACACAGATCTAGTAAATGAATTACTGAGTAATTGTTTTACTATCGCATCTGTAGTTGCTCACTTTTGGCAGCAGAAAAAATTATGGCGACCAACACCTCGAGAATTTCTTGAAGATGTTCAATGCTCTTGTAATGAATATGGACATGGAGGTCTCTGGAATACTAAAGATGATTCCAAGGACTTTATCTCGATGGCCATGTGCATGTTATCTCGGAAGCTTTCTTAGAATGGGTGAATGTAAGCCTTATTTTGAGAGATTTGGACATCCGACCCATTAAATAACTCGAGTTGCGAGAAACGGTCCATTACCGGATTTTGATCTTACATGATTTGCTAAGATTGAATCATTCGAATTTGCTGAGAATGTTCATCCGGTCATTCCTGCTTGGTTTGGTCGTCATTTTAATGAACCAAATTCGAAGATAAATGTCATGGACAACTGTGCAAAGAACAAACGTGGTTGGGCTCCAATAGTGCTTTTGAGATATATGCTTGATAGGAAGATATTGTTATCTCTGACAGTGAGTGAAGCAATAATTTCGTATAGAAAACAACGACAAGAAGGAAATATCGTTTGCAAGAGAAGTAGGACGAAAAATTATTGTTAAATTTACACATGGAGCCTCATTTCATAATAAGTGTCACTGTACAAGATGAATCATAGACGAGGCGGAACTCGATTTATAATTGCTGATACGGCAAATAAAGGTGTGTTAGCTTCCAGGGAGTGTACAAACCTACCAAAAATGGAACTAAGTTAGGTACTGTTATCAGCATACCATGATAGTGATTCGCCGCAGTTTGCTCATTTGAGATCTTCAATGCTCGCTTGCACATCAATAAACCTGTTATTGATGATTAATCGATTTCCTAAGGACGAAGTTAGAGTCTCCACAGTTTCATTTTATATCAACGAGTCAAATATAGGGTTGCTAGAGGAAGTTCTGATAAGTGTAGACGAAGCTGAAGGCACTGGCGAGTAGAAAATGAGTAATTATTCTGTATCTGTAGATTATAAACTTCATCCTTGGTATTATAAAAATGGACAGTTGCCGCAACCATCATCAACACCATAGGTTCATGATCCCTTGTCGCGACATAAAACAGTTTATCTTATTGGTCCTGGTGTTTCTGGTAAAACTACACATGCGTTAAGATTGTTTAAGTCCAATAACTCCACCGACATCATAGTGCTAACCCCAACTCACCAACTTGCCAAAGAGATGAAACAGAGAGGTGCTAAGTCTCATACTTAACAGTTTCTTTCGATGGCGCGGTGATGCGTGGACTCCAGAAGAATGGGCGAGAAACATATTCCTAAGATCATTATCTGGGACGAAATATGTACAGTATCTAAAGATATTATAAAAATGTTTCATGTTTGGCTATCGACAGTGGTGATTATCATGTGCGGCGATCATGGTCAAACTCCCCCATTCACAGGAGAATCGCCACATGACTGGATAGAAAATATGTTGATTATTACGAGGAAATGTTAGAGGACCACAGGACTGTGGATGTGTCATTGAAGAAGCTAAAACAAGGATGAGACTTAAATTCAACAAGATTCAACGTAAGATGATGCTCAGTGTGATTCCAGAGACTACGATTGATGATTTCTGCAATTTGTGGCGCATAGTTCTCATAGTTGCATCCAGGAAAATAGTTCGCGATTCACTTCAAAATAAATTATTCTCACTTCATAAGGACAAAAAAAAAACAAAAAAGACCCCAATAAAAACCATAAACACAAGTTTGATCTTGATGTTGAATTCACCACAGAGATGAAATAACGACAACATAATCGCACTGCTTGCTGTAACACTATAATGTCATGGCAATATTCTCCTAATGACCCACCACAAGTTACCGTGGACAGAATCAATGGCAGTTTAAGCCATACATGTGTGAATGTGATGCTGACCTGTCTTGAATGTAACAGATGTAGGGGTGCCAGTGCATTAATTTACTAACGAATCCATGCTGGTGGTAATTGTGCATCTTCAGGAATTACCTGTAATTGTTCGCGAACAAATCCACGCTGAGGACCCGTCGAATCTAGTCTGTAGATTGTTGGCCTTCCTGAAGATCTTACCACAATAGAAACTGCATGTGTGGTTAAACACCAGATATGATCAGTTGCTCTTATTTTACCAGGTTCATGTAAATACCTGACCGTCGTCACATTACCAAGTAATGATTTCTGAGAGAGAGAGAGAGAGAGAGAGAGAGAGAGAGAGAGAGAGAGAGAGAGAGAGAGAGAGAGAGAGAGAGAGAGAGAGAGAGAGAGAGAGAGAAAACCTGTATGCGTATTATCGAGATTGCATCGATGGGTTTCATAGAAATTCCACGAGTAACTTCGTTGTTCAACGCGGATATTACGCTCGGTAGTCTTGCAACTCATTCGCGTGATGTCGTTTCTGTGGAAAGTTCCTGAGCATACTGATATCCAAACAATCGCTCAGCAAGTGTTCGATTAAATCTCTCAACGATTGCCTGATCACGAGGTATTGCGGTGTCCACGTCTGATTTTAACCTTATGTTGTTTCATTAGCGATCTTACTGCAACAAGAAATTCTTTACCATGATCAACCTGTAGCAACTGTAGCCATCGCAGACCGCCAGATGGCCCAGTTCCACGTTGATAAATTCGTTCAGACGAGGCTGCAACTTCAGTTGCTGTTTTAGTCGATAATGGCTCCGCTTCTTTGTATCTACTCGCAACGTCGACGCGTATTTGTATGTACGAGTCTGTTGTTAACGTGCTGAGCCAGCAGCAACAGTGTCATGGGGTAAAAACAAAATATCTGCCTAATGAACGTCGTTGGGGGTGCTAACATCAAACGTCCATTTTTAATTGTTTTAGGTGTGGTAGATAAATTTACCATATTGCTTGCCTGGACAACCAATCTGCTGCAACCTTACGCGCGACACCTGCTGAATCAGCGAGTTTACTAATCACCGCTGTGCCTTTCCAGTATCCTCTCGGATTAATATAAATCGACTCCATTATTATAATTATTAGACAAATAACTGCCAGCCCCCACCGCTTGTTTACCATTTATCGCCGATCTTATCAGCCAATTGGCAAGCTATTTTCTTAGTGATATATTTTTTTTTACATACTTCAACGTGTGGATCAACTTGACGTCTGCGATATGTCGTTGTTGTGGATCTTGAATTTTATACGCAACAACATGAACATGGCGAGCTTGATCAATCGCATTTACTGTATATTTTCCTGGTTTGGGTTGATTTCTTTCGTCGAGTCTAAGATCAAGTCGAGTTCCAGGGCCACAAAAATTATATTCTGGATGATGTTTTTCACCAAGGTACTTAGCCCGTGGAGTCGTTGGCAATCGATTGAGTACCTTAGCGATATCATCACTGCTTGACATCTCACGAGACGCCACAACTTTGTAATTGTTTGGACCACATTTCAAGCATATATCTGTAAGTGATTGTAGACTATTCTTCGTCGTTATTGTTTTTAATCCACTGGTATTAGTGACTTTTTTGCATCGGAAACAATATAAACTCATATACTTATATTTGTACAACATGAATGTGATTAACTTCTCAACGCAAGAGCAGGAACCAGTTAAACATCATCCGGCATTGCCAAACTCTCTTCGTGCCATAATCATTGACCCGTCTAGATTTGTAAAGCTAAGTCGTAACTTAACCTGATAATGAGATGGCTCAAGTGGGACAAACTTTATTTAAAGGCACCATCAGTGGATGACCGACGATGTTATGATGTTCTTAAGGAATTCAATAAAAATGCAAAAGATTTGGAAAATAATGGATGACGGTGTCGATGGCGTAATTGAATTTATCACTGACATCGATGATGCACCATCGGTCGATGATCTTGATGGTAGAATTATCAGCCTTGAGGTGTATGACGATATTATTTTGGATAAACAAACAAATCCAGCGAGAATATTTTCACGAGGCGGACACACAAAAAAAAAACAAAAAAAAAAAAAAAACACTTGACGCAACCATACGTTCAGATCTCTGAAGTGATCAAAGATAACTGCATTCTTTTTGGGTTTCTTTAATGGCGTTGATACGCATACGCTGCGAAATATTCATCCGACCTGGTGTTCCGGTGACATGGATATGATTAAGTTAAAAGAAATTCTTTGCTAATGCTCAAGAAACCCCTTTTGAGGTGTTGTAATAAATTTACATGATCCAAGAACACGATATCGCATGGGTCTTGGTAAAATCATTGGATGAACAACCTATCTGCACTACCACTGCAAGAAGATTCTCGGTTAAAAACGTCAATTACCCCCCCCCCCCATTTTGGGGGTGAAATTTTTCGCAATTTCCTGAAGCGTTTCTATAGTAAAGTGGCTGCGCCCTCGCTTCAGCCTCCCTGGATTTATGTGGCAAATTTTGTTATAAGCCTTATTTTGTCTATTCAGCCCCGTCCTCAATCTCTTGGAATAAGCCTTTTTTGCCCGAATATTTTTGTCTATTCAGCCTCCCTCCTCAACCCTTGATATAATCCTTATTTTACCCAAACAATTGGTCTGCCGAGTCCCCTGCTGCTTTCGTCTTCTTATTGTTGTTTTTATTATCTTCTCTTTCATCATCATCACCATCATCATTATCATCATCGTTAGCAGCAGCAGCAGCAGACCGCTCCAGTGGCCTAACAGATTAGATCGTCCGCCTCGGATGCAGTAGGTCGTGGGTTCTACGAGATCAGTGTTATGACTGGTCGGCCTGGTGTCAGGATAACGTAAATGGGTGGGACATAATGCTACATGTCTGTGTCATGATGCCCCAGTGCTAGACATCCCTATAAACTCCTAAACTGCAGACAACTTAGCGATATGACCGAAAAATTATTAAAGCTACTTTAAAAATCCAAATCACACAACACACTCGTCATCATCATCAGCAGCATGTTCATCGTCATCATCATCATCATCATTTTTTCATCTTCATCATGTTCATATTCATCTTCTTCAAATTGGTCTTCTTCTTCTTCAACATTATTATTATCATTGTTGTTGTCATTATCATTGAGTTCCCACTCCATGGAGCCATGACAAAGTCAGTTGAGACACTCATGAATTCACTATTGTTGGAGTAATATAAAGTTGGGTATAAAACTGGAATTTACATTTTGGCGGAATACTCTCTAATAAAGTCATATGGGTATTAGCCAATCAAATTTCGCTGATATGACTGCATATTTTATTTTTTAGATAATGTGCTATAAATATGTTGTTGATTTGAGTTTGAGTTCTAATAAATGAACTTGTGTACAGTAAGGAAAATTTCACATTGGATGATGAAGTCTGTGGGATGTGTTGCGACATAACTTGCCTTGTAGGTATTGTGACAAAGAGTCGTAATAGAGTCGTGGAGATGAAAATAAAGAAAGAATTGATTGATTCCTAATTCCAATTTCCTAGTATTGTTCGTATTTTAATATCAGTCGTATTTAATGTTGTGTTTAGATTACCTTTGAGAAGAACCATTTGTTTGGGTTATTCATTGGAATTACAGCGTGATCATTGATTTTGGACTAAAATATTATTTTTGGATTACTGTAGATTCGTTCAAAGATATTCTGGACAATGCCATTGTGATACATCAAGACTGTTGGCATCTCCGAGAGAAAGAAAAAAGGAGAGTGAGTGAAAACGAGAGCTGTTAATTTTGATTATATATATATATATAATAATAATAATAATAATAATAATAATAATAATAATAAGCGCTTAATAATATAATCATATTAGTGATGATCTGAAGGAAAATTCTTCAACATTAACCATATACCAAAAGAACTAATTTGTATTCATGCAATTTTATTTATAAGCCCTTTTCTAATGCAAGAAATAAACATATATGTATAAAAAAATATCTTAGTGTCAAAGCCAGAGCTTGTTATATGCTAAAATACCCAAATAATTCAAAGAGCCATTTGTAGCGCATAACCTGTAATAGGTTTGCTAACAGGGTATACGTTTGTATAAAAATATATCAGTGAAGCATTTCATAAAATCAATATACCACAAATTAGCATGATGTGTTTTGCTACAAATAAACGATTTAAAATCATTAACAATGAAGAAAACCTATACTTGATGCCCGTTTCGTGATGACCATTGTTGCGCGAATTGACTTTGAGACGAATTTACAGCATGAAAAGCTTCATAGATATAAAATCTGAACGAAAATAATCACGATTATGGTATTCGGATGCCCTCAAATTACCTTCAATATATAAAGCAAGATCTTAGAAAAAAGAAAGTAGCAAAAATAAGAAAGAAAGAAAGAGAAAAAAAAGAAAGAAAGAAAGAAAGAAAGAAACTATATGAAGTTCATTAATTGTATAGCTCTCTTAAAGATTAAGTTTTATTTGACTTCAGCTAATGATAATAATTGACGGTTGTCATTAGACATATAAAGAAAAACTGTATTGTACTAAAATGATGAGAATTTGCCTATTCAAATGAAAATGAAGTCAAACTTTATGATATGATATCAAAACTTTTCTCTTTTGTGACATTTAGTTCCTACAAGTGAGGCTCTGACATGGCCTCGTGATGTGCTTGATTCAATCAAACAGCAAGAACTTGAGAAGCATGAAGAAAGACTTCGAGAAGGATATTTGATAGAGTATCCAATCTGAGTTTTGTCCCTTTATTATGTGTTACTTTAATTAATTTAGTACATTATTTTACATTAAGACTAAAGGTTTCAAGCATATTGTCTAACATTCAGCAGTAATAATTGTTTCCGTTTCTCCAAAATACTACTTTTCCCTAAAATTTCCAGAAGGGTACTATAAATATATTACCTTAAAATATAACTAAAACCTGAATAACAGACATGATATAAAGAGATAATGAACACCCAATAGCACTGTATGTATGTATGTATGTATGTGTCAAGAGGTCGTGGGATAATGTGTGAGACCTCTCACTCCTTATAGGTTTTGGTAATCGTTATCTAGGCGATGATCGACCACGATGTTAATGCCCGGGTGGAGTAGAAATTAAACTAAAATACGATAGATGGAATAACAGATCTGAGCATAGATATAGAACAGAACAACACATATGTAAAATATAACAATTTAATAAGCACACTCTCTCTCATCTTCGGGTCACCAACCGTCTTGGTCGTAGACTGTGATCTGTTCCCACTGTGCAATACAGTATGGAGCCATTTTTTGACTCCAAATAAAAAAAATATAATACCCAACCTAAATATAAATCAGGTTCTTCTCCTTGAATCAATTAGATTCTCACACTTCACGTCAGATATTGCATTATAGAAACTCAACAGAACTAATTTATTATGGTCAATTCACCACTTAATACACAATAACAACCTTTTAACGCTAAATTAATGTCTTTTCCAGCTGCTCCTCCCATTCCTAACTGAAAACAATGACATAACTAGACCTCTCAGATAACTATTACGGCCCCGCTGTGGCTATAGATTACCAGCTGAAATATGCCTGTCGACACACGATCCTAATGCTAACACCCTCGTTTCTCAGTTGAAAAGAATTTACAACTTAATTAAAAAATGAATTAATGGACTTAACTCCTTGTCCTAACTAAGTTACACTGCTAATTAGTGATTCATTGACATACATTTCCTGACATAGCAAAATCAATTCTGAGCATAAATTATGCAAATCATTTAAGTCAGATAATTTACTCATCACAGTTCTTCTCAGAAGAAATGTATGAAATCTTTATGATACATGATTTCTATTACATATAAAACAATTAAATCCAAACTCATTCATGTAATACATGAGTCATTTAACGTTTGAGACAAAATGCATGCAAACGTTTACTTCTGAACTCCAGGAAAAATTGATGCATGAATTTAAAATTAAGAAATGCAACAAATAATTACAAATTTGAACATATATTGTAAGCAATTGAGACAATATCTTTGTGCCTCCCGAGTCCTCACTTAGAGACTTCCCTCTGTCTCTTCTCTGTCTATAGGTCTCTCAAATTTCCAGACCACGTGTTCATTGGACGTTTTATTTAACGAGAAGAGTACTTTCTACTGATCTCAGATCCAGCTTCCTCTTTAGGCAGAGAACTAGGATTGCCTTATAGCGAAAGAGAAATTACCTTAAAACCTTGAATTTCGCCTGGGAAACACAACCCTTTTTTTACTTTAGCCTTTCGGTATAACGTTCTCTAACCGCCAAAAGAATGGTATCACTCCTATCGAAACCAGAATAATCCTCTCTAATCCGCCTTAATTAATAACTATTCTGTAAAATATCATTTCATGACACCTGTTTCAAATGGCCCAAGGTTTACTAAATCTTTTTTTGTTGCTTTGACTCAACTCTTGTTCTTTACCGCTACATGGCCTTTCACTGACATATCTGTCGGACCGTAATCGAACGGACTCTAATTAAAATTCGATTTAGGCCTCCAAGCAGGAGGTTACATATTACAAGTTGCCAAGTAACTGCGAGAATAGCCATTACAGCTATCTTAATGGCTACGTGCCACGCTGACCAGGACAGAATGTATAGCGAACTTCTACAAAATTTCGCACCATTACGCCATTGTTGTCATCTGCTTGGAGCGAAACAAATAATATATCACGAGATATAAAAAAAAAAACTAATTACAAAGAAACGAGGCTTGCGTACAGTCTATATATTTATTTTATTTTATATCACATACAAAAACACATATTTGCATTAACAACGAAGTTAAGACTGGCTTCGTGCAACTGTGTATTGACGGAATTAATGAGCTCTGCATCTCCCTGTCCAATGTGTCAGCAACAAAATATAGTTCTTAACATTTTGTGAATAATCGCATTCTCGTTTGCAAATTGACAAGTTGCTTCTTTTAGTTTTTGAATTTCTATTTTCATTCATATTAATTAAACAAATATAAGACAGACATATGATTTAAACAAGAAAGATGGTTTAAATGAAGAAAGTAGAGCACTACAAACAAAGCATGGTTAACTACTTGAACACTGAAGGCGCTGGCTTTCACATACCGACTAGCATATTAAAACGAGTTGTAAATATAAACTAAGCGAAATGAGGAAAAGCAAGAGGTTAATCAAACGTTTAAATTTATTTACAAATGACCTAAGTCATTATTATGATTTAATTAACATTCCTACCAACCATACAACTGTAATTGTTTCTGTCCTCAATTTCTAACTTTCCCCTTTCCGTTGCTCCGTGTGATTAAATTTCTCCATCACTCATTGGTCCAGAAACATCGTCGCATGACACAGAGGAAAATATACCATGCTCGTCTTTTAACGGACTTTCGCTGGTATCTTTTCACGAAGGTCCACAGACAGAGAGAGAGAGAGAGAGAGAGAGAGAGAGAGAGAGAGAGAGAGAGAGAGGGGGGGGAGGGAGGGAGGGAGGGAGGGAGAGACTGATGTTGTGATCGGGTTTGGGAGACTTACAGTAAAGGCCTTTATTCAATGCCAATCCATATCTTTCTTTATTGGTCGATTAGTCTCCTGCCTTACCAACCCATACTGTGATAGAGAAATGTTGAGAGCAGGAAATACGGCTTTCGGACATTTTAAGATTAAATAACATGATTTTATACTCATATTAATAGGTTGTATAAAACACGAAGAAAGAAATATAAACAAATAAAACATAAAATTTATTACGATATGTGTATTTCTCCTTAAAACGAAATATACCCTACAAGTCTTGACATGTTATTGTAACTTTGTATCACTGGCATTGTCAAGGCCGTTAAAATCCCATTGAACGTGTACACCCAATCGTTACGAAGTCCCTGGAGTAGTAGAGGAATTGGAGGTTTTTGGCTCTGAGACCCTATCTCCCCCATGACCTCCAACATTTTTTAGACCACCCCGACCCATGTCAAAAAGGACCGACATCAGGGCAGGGGTTGATTTTATTTATAAAGTTTACATAAAATTTCTTACCTCATCACCGATTATCAATGTTTCAACTGTGGATGTTAGAAATATTTTATCATCATGATGATAAAGACTAAACTTTACTCTACCGCTCACACAACGACGAGACTAAAATAAATCTTTCATTTGTAGTTTATTAAGAGGATATTTTTTATCAATAAAATATACTTTTGATCGATCAAGATCGATGGCAAGTTTAGGATATTTTGTTGACTGATTGGATCATGAAAGTTATTAAATCCTGCTGACAATTTCTTGCTTAATGTTTAAAGATAATTGAAGTACTCGCTATTGTCACATCTGATAAGTGAAAGTTTTAGCCTGTCACGGCCGCTGAAACATATTCCTGATGTTACATTGGTAATTTCAACTGTCAACTGTTTACCGTCTATCATTAGATATTTGATCCTGCTATTTTTGCTATGTGTCACCGTCATATTTTCGAACATTATTTCTAAAGTTTAGATAGAATTTCATACCCTAGACGGAAAATATAATGTCAAGTATAGACTTATCGTTAGATTTATCATCACAACGATATCCAAGTGCAAACGTATCTATCCCGTTGTCGCAATAACGTTTGTCATCAAAATTACTTAATCCACGTTTGATAATAACATCTGTTTCAAGTTTATGGTGAATTGTTCGAACAGCCATCGCTCTCATAAAACTAACACCTCCATCAAGTGCGTACTTGTAATCATTAAACTCAATAAATTTTTTAACAAAATCGCGAGTTAAACCTTTTGCTTTTTTGTTATTTTATTATTGTCCAGCAACACGGCATACATTTTACTCCGCAATCCAATAAAGTATTTGACGATGAGGGAGTTCGTTTCATCTTTAAATTAACAATAACCTTTTTATTAGTATCATGAAATTACTTTTGCGAGGATAATCGGAAAGATCAAACATATGTCGGTTATCAAAGATATATTGATATACATCCTCGGTCTCTATTTCATAAACAAGCGAGTCAGCATTGGCAAACAATAGTTTACTTAACGTTCACAGCTTCTTAACAAAATTGTAATGAAAATCATACATGAGCCACTTCGACAAATCAAGTACAGAAGCTCCAACATAAATCGGTTTATTAAGCTTCAAATTTGTTTTTCGTCTATGTATCGCGACAAGGTCCTCATTAAAAATTTTCATGCTGACAAAATCATCATCTGACACAAGTTTGTTTCGGCGGTTGATATCATTAATTAGCTCGATGTTTACTCGCTTTCTAATATTTTCCAACGTTTTGCCAAAGACGGAGTTGTTCATAAACTTAAAGAAGTTTTTCTCGAAATCGGTTTTAGCTACAGCTAGCCTTGACTCATCCACGGTGACTGATTGAATTTTAGTACACGATGAACTTTCCTCAACACAAGACCAGCATCTACTGCTTGCCTTAAAACTTTATAATATAAAACATAATTTCGCTTATCAAGTAAATTTGGGACGTGTTTTTTTACCATAGAGTTTTGTCTTGGTGATGCTATTGCTTGTTGTTCTTTAGATAACAAACTATAATCGATTGTCATTGATTTGCACAGAACGGATAATCGTTGTGTTAATCATGCAATAAAGTTGGATAGTCAAGATCAATTTCAACAAAATATGAAACATCGTGAGGTATCTTTTTTCTGTTTCCGTTAGAAAATTTTCAGGTGTAATCCAACGAAATCCACCAAACGGCATTGGTTCTGACATTGCATAACCATACAAATTATTTACGTTCAGGTAAATGATGTATTTCAATGGTTTGTTAGGATTATAATCTTTCATATATTTATTGTTTGCTTCCGAATACTTTTTTGTTATCATGCTAGTACCGCCTCGGATACCTTTTTCGATAAAGTTAAATATGTCAACATCTCTTGGTAATTCTAGCTCTACTTTACTAAACTTTAACAAAGCATCCCAAGATAACCCAGGAGCAGAGTAATACCAACAGGGATCTAGTCCATAATTGCTATAGCTTACTTGACAAAAACTTTTGAACACATGCGCCAGCAATAATACATCATTTTTTAAGTACAAATCACGATAACCACCAAATGTTTTGCAATCGAATTCTTTCCAAATATCTTGTGCGTATTTATACTCATCATCTGATATATTTTGGTGTTTAGTTGTGAATAAAATTTATCTTTGTCAGGCAAAGAAGTTTGATCAAATTTACTCCAATCATCGAGATACTCGTATGGAAAAATTCCTTTTTCTGTTATCAAACTTGATTTATGCTTAAAACAATCTTGTAGGTTATGAAACTCACTACAGCCTTTTACCAGCTCATCTAACGATGCTGCCATAAACTGTAGGCTGTGGATCAAACGCAACTTACCTAAAGTAACTGACATATACTTTTCAAAATTATTTGGGAAACACTTGATTACGTTATCTAGTTTTAATTGAGACGTTATTTCAGGATCAGCAAAAGCTTCTACGATAATGTGACTGTGGTATCCTTGGAAATTGTGAAGAACAACTGGAATAAAATCTGGAGCATAAAACTTTAGACTACACTTATCGTGAGCCGCTCCACGATATTGCCCGGTCAAATGACAATGATCACGTACTTTTTTATTACCAGGCGCTGGTGATACACGTTCTGTGTCAATGGCTTTGTCACAAATATGACAAAATTCTGTTTGCTCGTGATCCGATTCTTGTTGAGCTGTCCGTTTTATCATTGGAACGATTCTTGTTAAACGTTTAAATATATCATCAACTTCGCCAATCAACTGCTTGAGAAGCCAAACAGCTGGATCTTTACCGCGGTGTATTTTAATCGGTTTGGATAAACTAGGGTCAACACAACAAACTATTTTATACGCTATTCCGCATGGAATATGGTTTTGAATTTTTCTTGTACTCGATTGGTTAGGGTTATTTTCAGCGTCAAGGACAGGCTGTAAACACTCGAAATCGGTGTAAATAACAAAAGGAATTTTTAATGTGTGTTGACAAACCGAAGAATTTGTTCATCCTGACCTGGCATTGTTATTCGTTGTACATCAGTACAGTACTGTAGATACTTTTGTAAGTTTTCATTGTCAGAACAGCCGTGCAAACAACAATAGCAGATGTACTTCTTTTTTTATTTACTGTACTGTCTACCAACAAGTCCGTTGACGTTTTTGATCCATACGTAATGATTCTTATAAAACAATAAGTTTATTGTCAATTGCGAAGCTTTTTCTGAAATATATCTCGGATAGACGTTTTCATGCTCATCAAGACCAAATACGTTAACTGAAATATTATTTTGCTTTTCAAACTTTGGTTTTTGATTTTCTGCAACTGGAAAGTCAATATCAGTAAAATTTAATTTTGTAACGTGACTAAAATATTTGTCAACGCGATCAGCATTTTTTTCTGCCGGAAACATCGCAGAGAGAATAGCCCACTGGAAGCATTTGCTATCAAAGACTTTTTTACATTAATGCAACATTCTTTAATTTTTATTTTTTGTGGCAGGCTAATATATGAACTACCGCGTAAATACATTATATTTCATCGTGTGAAATAAAATTTCAGTAATCATCTCAAACTTCCAACCAGAACCTGATTCGGTGAATTCTTCTATCTTTTTCCAAATTTCCTGGTGTATTTCATCAGCTAGCAATGAAAGATTAGTTCCAAGCAAAACACGCTTGGAGTTTTGCGTTAATAAAAGGATATGCAATTTCCTCGTCAGTCGACTCTGCTGTCACATGTAATTTAGAAAATATAACTTGATACTGCACTACGATTTTCAAACCCTTATGTTTTTCAAGTTCGCATTTTATAGTTGGTTCTATTAAATGAAAAAGATTTATGGATATAAAATTTTCCAGAACGATTTGTTTATCAAATCGATAGCTGTTATCAAATCCTGCGAAAGCAGTAGCTATCTTTGTTGGTTCTCCGATAAGGATCCTTTTAGCGATATCACGTAACTTCAGCATTGTTATATACTATACTATCAAATGTCTAATTGAACGTTCAACAGGTATTCTATTTATAGCGCACTGCACTATACACCTGTCGAATACATACAATTAAACAAATAGATTTCTTATAAGTATAATGGCACAAAATTTAATGATGACGAACGCAAGCAAACAGGAGTATTATTACGCCCACCCCAAATACAGCCTGTACGCGGGAAATATGTTAGGGTCGGTGATACACGTCAAATACAGACAACCGTTCGGTAAAGCAACACCAGCTGGTTATAAGATCAGCGTAAAAGGTGATAATGCCGAGCGAGTCGAAATACTAAGAAAAGATTTTATTTATACGTTATTCTGTGACGATATCCCAGAAGGACAGCGAGTGCATTATGTTAATGGCGCGGTTACCAATGATAATATTGAAAACTTGTCTTTGCAAGATGAGTTTCAACCACATCCTGTGCTTGATCTTTAAGAGGCGAATGACAAAGGAATCCTTCGAAGAAGAAAAACTAAAACAATTGTTGGTATTATGAACAGTATGGAGTATTTGAAGATAACGGCACGTGGTAGTAAAACGGATCAATCACATATGTTTATTAGTTATTATAGCCATAGATTTGTTTATGAAACGTTTAACGGACCTATACCCGATGGTTTAGTAATACAGCACATCAACAACATTAAAACTGACAATCGTTTAGAAAATCTCGATCTTGTCACGCCAAAAGAAAATAGCGGACGAGGACGAGGTGGTAGTATTAATTTTAGATGTCCGGCAAAACCTATTGTTTCATTTAATCTTGAAACAGACGAGGAACTCAAATTTTCTTCGATGACTGCTGCTGCGAGATTCGTTAATGTTGATTCTAGGGTAGTAAAATTTATTGCAGATGAAATAACAATATCAACGTTTTTCAGACAAACACAGTGCTATCATCATCTTCCAATATGATGATAACTAAATTTATCGTAATATTTTAGCAAGCTCATCTCGACTAATGCAAGCACGACACCACAACATGATAGCATCTCTATCATATACTATACTAATTTTTTCATTATCGTACAATTGTTTTCTTTCAGTGTTGGTCAATAAAATTTTATCGTTTCCACCGCGAACTAAAAATAGGTTAACCGAGATATTTGTTTCATCCCCTAACACTTTTTTTACTGGTTCTTTGAGGGTGCTGATGTTATAAACCCTAACATTCTCGATATATCTTATCTTGTCCATTTTTTATATTATCTAAAGATACACAAAATTATATATGAGCCTTTTGGAAAGATCAAAGTTATCTATGATACACCATTATCACCAACAGATATAACACAATAAACTAATGTTATTATAGATGACACAAACGTGATGTCAACAACGATAAAGTAGTTGATGACGTTATTGAAGATGATGTTGACGATGATGACTAAGCCATCGTCAACGACGATACCGCTACGTCAACAACGACGTCGTGGGACAAAAATATTATGGAAGACCGACAACTGGTTGATACAACGTAAAATATCATATCACAGAAAAAGTTTGAAATTTAATTTTACGGTAGACGAAAATCAGTTGTTTTGGCGGCTGATAAAACCATTTTTAAACATTAGAGTTCCAGACCGACAGAAAAATATAAAATTCGATTTATATTTGTCAAGATATTTAATTTAACGATATCTGATGATCGCCGACAATATCTAATATCGTTATGTAAACTTGAAAAATGCAAATCGGTATTACGTAAGTACGAGGAAATTTACAAAAACATTATTGTCCCAGCATTAATCTCTTTGGTTGATATCCAACTATTAAATTTATCGCTATATCCGCGCCACTAAGCGAGGCTTTTATCACCACGCTTCTTGATTACTCGTTCGCTAACAAAAAAATCTTGTTCAGTTTTCTGTAGTTCCTGTTCGTAAAAACTACCAGTTATGGGTTCCCCGGCTAGATCCTTTAGCGCCAACGTTACAGGTATCGTTAAAAGTACTTTATCAACGACAAATACTTCTTCACTTCATTTTGGAGTCAATACTTTTTCAAATATTTTTTGTTAATGAAATTTGAACTCTATCACCGACTTTAAATTTATGTCTGCGGTACATGTTTTCGTTTGCAAGAATCGGATTATTAATTGCGTCGTTTGGTGACATTTTGATAGATTTATGTTTTGTGTTATTGTATTTATCAACAATCTGTGGAAGATCATCAACATACATGTTCGTGTTTTTAGCTGTCAAATGTTTATGCATCAACTCGTTTAGTGTACGATTAAATCTTTCGACGACAACGCATTTTTCCTTCGTTTCCCGTAACATATTTGTTTATGTTATTTTGTTAAAAAAACTGCTCAAATTTTTTTATTTAAAAACTCTGCTCCGTGATCGGTCCTAATTTTATTCGGTTTTCTTTCTGTACTTGTTATTACTTGTTTTAGTGCATCGGTTATCGATGTTCCTGTTTTATCTGAAACGTGTACATTAAACGCGTATTTGCTTAAAACATCAATAACATTAAAGAGATACTTATTATTATCGTTAAACTGAGCAAGATTTGACACATCAACTAAATCTATCGCCCAGATATCATCAACGGCATTCGCGACAACCTTACCTCACGGAAACTTTTTTTTAGGTCTGTGTAGCTCTGATGCGAGCGATTGCATGCTATCATCGTATAACTCTTTTCCTAGACAGAGTTTATATTTTGTTCCGATTAAACTTGATTATAAGGCTCTTTTCCTGGTAATGGATTATCATTTTCATCTAGTTGTTTATCTAGTGGATCATACGACCCAGTGTATTTGTCGCCGGGCAATGTCCAACCTCCCCCCGTTTTCGTACTTTTCCGATAAGTTTATGTATATCCATCCCAGAGCCAATTAGTTCTCGGCGATTGCAAGATTGACAATACGTAACAATTTTATCTTGTTCTATGCAAAGATCTTTATCACAACCACAACTACAACTTCGACTCATTATTACTTTAATCATCGACTATAATAACTCTCTGCATGCCAGACCCCAACGACGGAGTCGTCGGCGATGAAGTCGTCAAGAGTGGAGACACCTTTAAAGAAATAAACACACTTTTTCTTCTACCGCAAAGATTACAAATACCATTTAGGATCGTTCTGTTGTTTTTGTTTTTTTCTATTTTTTCGTCTTTGTTAGGCTTTTTAGTTTTACATTTTAGGCAATACGTTTTCGTTTGCGACATGTTATATTCGATTGTCACACAAAATTTATTGCTATATCATGGTTGTTTTTGCTCAGGTGCCTGTCAAAATGCAAAACAAATTTTAAAAAATCGTGATCTCCGGAGTTTTTACTCCGGGACATTTGTTTGATAAACATGATACAAAAATAACCACAAGCTGATGTTCCAACCGACTGTAGATTAGACGAATCATTTATTTTTAAATTTTTTTTTACAAATACATTTTTTATAAGATCACTCGGAGGAAGTCCGAACGAATCAAAATAATTATTGTCGTAAACAGCAACCCAATGCGTACTAGACCCATCATTGAAGTTTTGTATGTTAATGATACACGAACCACCTGCTAGTACGTCATCAAGTTCATCTTTGGAAAATATTCCACGAAATCCGTTTCTGACTTCGGATTTAAATTTTCCAGGTAAATCAAAATTACTGAACGGTGCCTGGTCCCTGGTAGAGTCATTCCGCGTTCGATTACTAACAGATTCTGAAGTAGACATCCCGCTAGTCCTGCTAGGAGTGGAGCTATTGGAATAAATCCTCCTTATTTTGTAGTTGGCGCCCGCGAACGCTTTGTCGTTTTCTTTTTTTCGACGACATTGTCGTTGTTTTCTTTCTTTTGGTTGTTGACGATTTTTAGCTGGCATTATATTATTTATTGTTATATAAAACTATCACGGTGACAAAGTCACTGACGATAGATTTGTTTGATACCGTCTCCAGACACTGCCTTTTTGGTTGCTCCTGATACTGCCCATGACGCTGCTGCTAGTCCCAGTATTCCTAGCACAGGTAAAATCTTTGGTATTAAGCTAGCCACTACCGAAAGTGCCGGTCCAAGAAATCCGCCGTGTTTTGACATCGCTGTTACTTGTGCAACAGACAACTTAAGAACAAACGGTTTTCCTGCCATCTCTTTGCGATCAAGTTTATCGATTTGTTGTTGCGTCAACATTACTTTAACCGCTGTTTTATTCGTTGTCGCCGTCAGTAACGAAGTCGCCGGAGATAGCATCAAAGAACAGAATAGCGTTTAGCAACCGCTGCTGATAATTTTTCAACTTGACCGGGCGTTAGGTATATTTCTCGAGTTGTGTACTTGGTTTTCATTATATCAAGGTTGTTAGATTAAACTTGTACAGTCATTCTTCCTTTAGTGGTGTCAATTGTCAAGAATCTATCACTGACGACTAGCGCATATACGTTATACTGCTCAGCTGGAGCCACACCAAGCTTCCAAGTAACTTCAATATCGGCTGTAAATCCTATAGCTCGTTCAGATTGTTTTGATACGTCGAAGAAAAAGATTGGGAATAGCGACCTAAATTCTTCGACAGATATTTGGTTTCCACTATCAGCGTCCTTGTATTTTGGTATTGCTTCCATGAGATACATGTAAGCTCGTGTAACTTTTTAGTTTCATCGTCAGCAAAGTTACATTCCATTGCTCGTTCGGGATATTGTTTCGAATACCGTGTTGTCGATGATTAAATCCTATCAACGATGCAATACTAGTGGCTGGTGAAAAATCGATTATCAAATTAATTTTTAACGTGATTCTAGCTCGTAGTGTATTATAGTTCGGAGTTAACTCAAAATTGTGCGCGATTCCTCCATTTTTTATTAGTTCTTTTATCGTTTTATTAAGATCAGTTACGTTATACGCTCCTTCAGGTATTTTGACTGATACCCACGCGCCAGGATTAAACGTAAAGTCGTCGTTGACGTTTGTTTTTACATTTGCCATAGAATGCCATATCGCCTTGGAAATCAATCCAATTTCGTATTGTTTATTTGGATCTAGTTCCATTGGCGGATTGTAATATACAGACAAGTTTGCGCTGTTTCTTGTTATTTCCGATGAATCGAGTAATGTTGTTGATGTTAATGACATTATATCAAGGTTGTTAGATTATTTTACGAGATAAGATCACTCTGTAAAATTTGGTACTCGAATGATGTTACTAATCCACTCTATCGAAAATGATCTAATATATCAATAATTTCGTTGTCGATTTCTGTGCTGTCGTGGCCAGCTTCTTTCGATGATATCAATAACATAAGCCAGTCAACCATTTCAGTGTTCGACGTAAAAATTTTAACACCAATACCAATTCTGTAGCAATGTTTGTTTGCTACTATTTCATCATCGACTATTTTTGCTACCTTACTCAATTTATTCCTGTGGTCGTCAAAACCTTGTTCGTTAGTTAATATATTACCGATAACTTTAAGGTGAAGTCCGGCGATAATGCCATACCGATATTGATTATATGGTCTGATAATTTCATAATCATTTTTACTTGTTGTAATTTTCTTAGCTTCATACTCGTTTTCAAGTTGTACTTTTTCCAAAGTTCCTTTTAGTCGACCAATATAATCTTGTGTAGCATTTCTAACAGTACGAACATATACTTTTTCAGTACCATAACTAGTATCATACATTTTGTACTCTTGATCCGTAATTTTTGTTATGTAAACTTGCAATACAATCATCTATTCTTTTTCGGCATTTCATTTCTTTTTCATGCTCTTCTTTTTCTATTCTTTCTTCTTCAATTTCTTCAAGTAATTTTTTATATGGTTCAGCTTGTTCCGCATTTTTTTTCTTACAGCAGCTTCTGTTCCGCTTTCTGTTTTTCTTCGATTAAGCCTAACAAGCCTTTTCCTTGTATTTTTTTTTTTTTTTAGTTCTTCTGGAGACAATGCTGGTGTTTCTGGTTGTTTGCCAAGTAATGATTCAGTAACGGGCTTAAAAAGTTTAGCAGTTGCCTCTTCTGCTTGAACTTGTCCTCGACTTGCTTCTTGCACTTTTGTCTTAAAGGCAGCTCGAGTTTCAACAAATATTTTTAGTAGTTTGATTCTTTGTTGATGTTTGTTCATTGTTTAGTTTCATACGCTTTATAAAATTCACCTAGATAAATTCGTTGATACAGCAGCGAAAAATTTTAGCTGGATCACGAGCTAGTTTATCAAAATAGGAAGAAATTGTATTTATCCTTTGTTTCTTGATGATACAGTTCGATAAACTTATCTTTTGTTACATCACCACACTGCTCGTTCGCAATATTTCTTGCATCAACATTATCTAGTCCAGGGAACAGTATAAAATATTCCGTATTTCGCCGAATAAATTTGTCGACGTTATTAAACCCTTGAGCAAGATAAATTGAATTACATCTTTTGTTACGCGACAACGAAAAGTATGATCTAATCTTGTTCATCTCCTCGTTGTTTAGCTGAATATCATCAAACACAATTATTTTATGTTCGGATGAATCAAGTTTATCGACGGGAATTAAATCTTCCGGTTGTTTAATTAAAAATATATCATCGCCAGCGCCAAGCTCATCGCGAAATTTATCGTTATATTCGCTTAATAGATCGTATTTGTCCTGCTGCGGATTAATTGTGTGAATATACACACGATCGTGGTTAAAGTTATCGTTGAGCAAAAGATTTAATAATAGATTTGTTTTACCTTATCCTGTACGACCAACAATAAGATAATGACAATCCGGAAGTTCGTTGTTGTGTTTATGCATGATTAATCGTTCGGTATCAAAATTTAATATCGTTGACTGCGTCATTGTTGTTATATAATTTTATGTTATATAATTTACAAAATATGAGTTATTACACAAAGTTTGGAACAACGCTCACCGCTGACGAACCAACAATAACTGATACCTCATCGTTCATCAAGAAACCGGCGATACAATGACAGGTAATTTATTGATGTCGAATCAACGAGTGCTTGATTTACAAGTAAATTATCCACTACCAAAGGTTGATCTTACTCAAGCGGTAAGTTACTCACAACTAAAAGCGATCGACAATAACAAACTAACATTGACAGGAGGAACGTTGAACTGTAACTTGGATATGTCAAGAAAAAAAATTATAAACTTGGAAATCGCGTAACCGCCAGCAAACTTAAAACAAACGCAAGCTGTAAGTTACTTGCAGCTAAAGTATGTGTATGGCAACGAGCTTGATAAAACTGGTGGAACTGTTAACGGTAATATTAATAAGTCAAGTAAAACAATTATTGGGTTGGAAACCACATATCTACCAGCAAATGTTGATAATACACAAGCGGTGAGTTATGCTCAACTAAAATCTGTTGACGATAACAAGCTTAATAAGTCGGCGACACAATGACTGGTAACCTGATAATGAGCAATAGCTCAAAAGTAACTGGATTACCGATAACCTCACCACCAGCAGATGATACTGATGCTATTAGTTATGCTCAGTTAAAAGGATCATTCGCCGCGTATTTATGACAATCCGGTGGACCAATGTCAGGTAACATAAATATGAGAGCCAATAAAATAACAACAACATATGTTCCAGTCAACCCTAATGATCTGAGGAATAAAGCGTATGTTGATAGTCTATCTAATGGTGTAAAACGAACCAAAAACAATGTTGGGCATATTCCAACACTATTTAAAGCATCTGATAACCGAGCTGGGTTTGAGGTAAGCGCATCATCATATTATCCTGAAAATAATCCTCACCATGCCTTCGCTGTTGATTATGGACAAGAATGGACGACTAACGGAGAAGCAAAATACTTTTGAATTAAAATCAACTGTCCCGTTGCATTTGCTATTTGGCAATTTCATTTGCGCGGCCGATTAAACTTTTGTGTTGGTCGAATTATGATTGTCGATTGGAAAGA